>VZTT01042835.1:5175-27641 GCA_013400855.1 Buphagus erythrorhynchus | reverse complement strand
TTTGTGGAATTTATGTCAGGTTTTATAGCATGAATTGTGCCAGGAGCTAAAACTAGAGAACAAAATTAACAGGCATAGTTTGTAAAGGTAAAGCACTAGAGACAGGCATGCAAACACTAAAATGGCTCCTTCATAATCACACAATTATTGGATGATGTCTCTACAGATGAAGAAATATTGCCTCAATTATGCTTATGCCTATATACTATGATTAATGTCTGACTTAAGAGAGGATATAGTTTAAGAGCAGTAGTAGCTTGTCAGCTAGATCCTGAACAGTTGCATCATCTCTCCAGTTTATACATGGTGTATCTTCTGGCATTTTTCACCTTGTACCTTTTCACCTTTCCAAGAAAATGGAAAAATCTCAAATATTTTTTATGCTTGTACTATGAATTAAATATGGTTTTCACAAAGCAGTTTAACTAATCCAGCTGTTCTGATCAAAAAGCAAATTGCAAACTTACAGAACTACAGTCATAACAAAAATGCATTTCTAGGACAAGCAACTACAAAACGCTGTATTTCATAACTTCCCTGAAAAAAAACTACTTTGAGAGGAAAAATCACCCATAAATACCCTTTGATGATGTTCAAGAAAAAGGGTATGGAGCCAAACATCACACTGATTTCTGCTTTGATTTAGTTTCAAACAAACCAGTAAACTTCCCAGCACCCCCACATGGTGCAGCTGGAACTGCACTTCAGCGCACTCACCCTGCTGCTCATCCTTGCAGAGCACAAAATACATCCCAGCTGTGCCTCACACCCTATGGGATAGCTGCTTTCCTGCACAGTAATGAACAAATCCATGATAATCACAAATCCACAAATCAAAAAGTCATGCAACTGTATTGGCTTACTGACACTGGGCTGGGATGAAAATGTATGTTTCAAGTCCTCCTGGTCGCATAGCAGGTAAAAAAATGAGATTTTTAACAAATTGTCCCATGAACAATAGAAAAGGAAATATTACACAATTAAATGCAAAGCCTGAGAGCAGAGAAAACTTCTGGTTTTGGGTCAACCTGGGAGCACCCCAGCATAAGCAAGCTCCTCTCCTTTATACTTGACTAAACATTTCTCAGGAGTCACTATATCAGCCAGGGAAAAGCAACGGCACCACTTCTAATCCTGCTGGAAAAGAGTGCCCTGCAGGCCACCTCGGTTAGGCTGCTGAGAACTACAACCCAGCTGTGGCATTAGCTGAATAAGGCTCATTCCCCAGATCCAAACCTCTGGTGGATGAGCGACAACACCACAGCAATATTAACAGAAAACAGTTTTGTTGGGACTGAGCAGAATTCAATAGCTGGGAACCAGTGGGGGAAAAAACCACAGCTCCCCAAAAAATTAAACATGGAAAAAAACCAGCCCAGCTGTCCCTTTGTGTGAAGCAACCAGAAGGACCATAGACCAGTTTATCAAAAAAGAATAATCAATGCTGCTGTCAATTTAGAAGTTGCAAGTTGTAAGATTCATCTTGCCAAGATTCTTTATGTAATTAGAAAAGGAATGTAGCAGATGCATTGTCTGTGTTACCATAAACCAATAATTGTAATGATATGTGTAAAAGAGGTGAAGTTTTCTGCTACAAGCAGTGATGTCAGAGGAGGGAAATGGTTAGAGGAGACTTCAAGCATGGCATCCATAGGATGTGGATCAAATAAATGCAACAATAATTACCCCTCCCAAAAGAGTAAAAATTTGCATGAGTTTATGTAAACTAGCAAAGGCAATGAGCATCAAATGAGCCCTCTACAGTGTTGAGCCGACTTACACTGCAAGCCTCTGAAGTGACATATCACCATGGAAGAAGATAAGGACATCTGCTGTCAAGGGATGGAGGGGGAGAGGAGTGGTGGAGATGGCTGGGGAATGGCAAGCATACTGAAAAATCCTGTGGAGGACAGATGTCTCCATGCCCTCCTTTACCCTGTGCCATACCTAATGAGAAACTTCAATAGCCCCTCAACCTCTTGCACTTTCAGATGCTCCATTTAAAAACCATCTTCTCTGACAGAGAAGTCCAAAGCCCCAGAAATCCTCACTGTGGCTGTTGCTACCAGTTATCAAGGACTCCTCTTCAATACTTGTTTTACTCTTTTTTTTACTCTTGAAATATCACTGACCTGGTACCTAAACCAACTGAATGCTGCAGAAGGATTTTTGCCAGCCTACACTTTCTTTTGATTGGTGCCATGAAGATGGCTTCAAAACAAGCTGATGCGTACAAGAAAAAGTCATTCATCAACCAGAAGATACTGTACCCTGCATAGAATCCATTCATTTGCTGAACAGGAACACGATTCATTTTATTCCAGGCTATCTTTACCCATCAAAAAAGACATAGGAGAATGGTGCAGTCATACTTCTGCAGAAATCAAGACATTCAATCTTCTCAGCAAGATCACAGTATCAGGGCTCAAGCATGGAAAACATGAAAACCCAGATGTTGATTTATGGCTGAAGACATTTTTATGATCATCGTATGGATTACTGAATGGATGGTTTTGGCAAAAATTATGTAGCTTTTTAATGGATGAAGAATGCTTTTTCTTCTCTCAGGCAAATTAAAATATCAGTGGGTTCACTTCTCTTTCCTGTTCAATCTGTTCCTAGCTGGACACACAGATTTTAAAGCAATTGATAAATCTACAGTGACCACATTAAAAAAATCAAACACCTGCCAACCATTACCACAAAGCTTTCTGAGGCTTCTGAGATAATGTTCAATTTGTCCCTGCTCACAGCAATGACACACAGAGTTTGCCTGTAAGAAACAGCAGGGTTACTGCAGTATTCTGTCTCCTTTGCCCAAAAATTGAAGGAAAGGTCATCTAACCTTTGCCACACAGATTTCAGCAGTTTTGTTTTCTAAGTAGGACAGGCTGACAGGGTTTTGTAAAGCTCTTGCAGAAGAAACCAGGTCATCACTGTATTGATAGGTGAACTTTATTGCACTGTTAAACACAAGGTGTTAAGATCAGTATTTGCTCTTGTCTCAATTCCAATTTTCCCCCTTTGTTTTTAATTGAATGAAATAAGCAGAAACGAAGACAGTTCCTACCTTCTCCCTGAAAAATATACTGGCTATGTGGCTATTCTACAAAATGTACAAAAGTAATTTACCAAAATCCCAGCAGTTTAATCTATTATGTGAAAGAGCAATGGCCAAATCTTAACAGTATGAGCCTGAAGGCTTTCTGCTGTAACAGGATTTAGCAATAACTTTTAATTGGCAGTTCAAAGTTAATCCACAGGGGAAAATGTGATCTGGCAAAAGCACTCAGTCACAGAATGAAAAAAAAAAAAAAGAAAAAAACAACCCACAACTGTGGGACTTTTTTTCAGTATTTTTGCAGCTTTTGCTATTGAGAAACATTATATAAATAATTGCTATGTTGTCTCAGTCTAACAAGGCTCTTCTTCTGTGATTAATTTTATCCCTTTTGTACTTAATTCCTCTACCAGTGAAAAAGTGGGCAAAAGTTTAAATTTTTCAGTTCTCCTAGTGTATATATATATGTATTTATATATACGTATCTTTATTTAACATACTATCTGAAGGAAAAAATCATAGACAAATCCCCTAGACTAATGCTCTCCTCTTCCCTTTTTCCCCTTTGGCATCAGGCCACAAGCCTGAATTTTTCTTGTTTCTACTCAAACAGCATCCAAAATGTTTGCAGTGAGGAGCCATTTCTCCTCCTAGATTTAGCCTAGGAAAAGCCCAGAACACAGACAATTTTTCTGGATTGTACTCACTAGGATCTGTTCAGCTCTAAATGTCAGCAATTCTGCCATCCGTGGTTTCTCTTCTTTGCTCCAGTGATATTTCAGACTAACTCATGGTGTCCTGCTTAACACAGAAGACAACATAAGGATGCCTCAAGAGAAAATTGATGAGGTCCACACCAGCCTCCCACCATTACACCAAATTCTGCATTGAAAGCTGAGCTTTTGGCAGCTTACGGCAGTTGCCCTCACGAAAATACTAGGAATTCTGATGGCAGCATGTGATAAAAACAACTATTTTTCGATGTTCCATCTATGACTGTATTAAGAAATACAGAAAGTTTCCTACATGTTAGGTGAACAACTCTCGAAAGTTGCAGCTCTGCAACATCTATTTCATATGAGTTATGGATCTAATTTAAAAAAAAAAATACATATAAACGTTCCCCTTAAAAAATGTTATAACTACATTTAAGTGACTGATCCCCTGACTTCTCACCTTAAATTTAATTGAAAACCAAACATCTACAGCTAATTTCTAAAACCTCAAGCTCTTGGGAAGTGAGGAAGTTTTTCACTTTTACTCTTTCAGCAAAAGCAGGGCTGAGCAGAACAGACCAGCCCATTGTTGGTCTGCAGACTGCTCCCTTGCTGGCAGACTACTCCAGCAAGGTGACTGGAAAAATCACAACAGCTTGTTACAAATACAACCAACATGAGTAAAATCCACTAAAAGGAATGCTTAAAAAAAGTAATTCAATTTTTATTAAGTCATTTTACCTGAGAGATGTATTCACTCCACATCAATGTGTTGTCTCCAAACACAGATCTAAATAAATTTTTTAAATGCAAAGCTTCATGTTTTACAGAACATCTAGTCCAAAAAGTAAGCCTGAACTTCTTCCCTTACACATAAATTGAATACGAAGGGCAACAATAAACTACATTAACAATAGCAAGAAGTTTGAGTCCTTAAAGAATCTACAATCTAAAATAAGTTAAACCAATCTTTTAAATATAAATATCTTAGGAAAAGTTAATTTTTGAGACAATGTAAAGGTAAATAGGAACACAACTAAAAAAATCGAATATTATAACATATACTCCATGTGTCTCACTGATGTTTTAAAATGCTGAACACTTAGGTACACATAAATGTTGTCCAGAGACCCTTCACTAATTGCAAAGTTTGACCAACTTTTAATATGAAGTATTTTATTGCACATATTAAAAGTTATCCTCACAAAATACCAAAACTGCATTAAATTATTCTAGGAAAAATTTCTAGTAGAAAAATTGCATTTTACCTGCTCTCTTGAAGAATTCTTGAAGAGGTTCTTTTGTTTGGAAAGAAAAACCTAAAAAATCAAAACAAAAAGGATGCATAGATGTCAAAAATAAGAGGTTTGGTTCAGCTGAGGGAGCCGAGAGATGCCCTTTGCTTTCTGAAGAGAGAGTTTATTCGGGTAAATAACTTTGTTGCCGTGGAATCCAGCTCAGTTCTTTGTAGTAAGCATCTCTGGATGGGGAGAGAGTGACATTGCATTCTCTGCACACTCATAAATGAAGCAGGAATTCCCAGATTTGCCATCATGTGATTTCAGTGAGGAACTAGCACTCGACTTTCTCCCAGCACCCGTTACTCTCTGCCCAAACACAGCTCTTCCAAAGCCTGAGATGGCTATAACAAGTGGCTAAGAGAGAAGGAGCACACAAATCATGATTAGCTTCACTGAGCAGACATTTAGACACTTTAGGCAGGAAGCAGGAGGAGAACAGAGCAGAAGTACCACTGTTAGACTGCCACAGAAGTCAAAAACCAACAAATTTAGCAATTCTCACTAGGAAAAACTGGGCATATTGGGGAGAGGTGGGGGGTGGGGTGAGATTCAAGAGGGGATAAATTCACTTTTTCAGCCATCAAACATTACTAACAAGATTATCCTGACAAACACTCGTTCTTTATACCGGAATTTCAGAGGTTTACAAATGCCGCTGTAGTACTCAGTGGGATGATAATTAAGCACTACATGAGGCAAGACCTTTTTGTCTGTATCAGACAAAAACTAGTAAAAGCTAATATAATCTACACTCTACGTGTAGTATATGCCAACTGGAGAAACAGGTGCTACATTAATTTTATGCACAATAAGCTAAAGGAAAATAATGAAACATTTATTCTTTACAAAGAGAATGATGCTATTTACATTTTGCCTTTAATAACTGGATGTTATTACATAGCAATGATGGTTTCTGCTAGTTGAGCCTTCCTAAAGAAGCATTTGTTACTGAAAGATGAGTAACCATTTTTGACCTTCTAATATTTAAATATAAGATGAACATTTCCAACTCCCTCAAGATTATCCATGAGGTCATCAATAGTTATCTCCAATATTCTCGTTTGATAAGCACCATGGATGTACATCCATGGCCTCTCTCCCTTCCTTCTGGGGAGAGCTGCTTACTGCAGGAGTCTGGCAAGAGAATGCAATAAGACGGACTGTTGTGCAATTTCCATTAGTGTTCCATTTGTGCTGGAGGTAGTTAATCATCTAAAAGTGTGTTTTTCAAAGCTTTTTCCCTTCGGTTTTATTTTTTCCTATAGGCTGTAGAGTACATGGAACAGATGCTACACAAGTTCCAGTTTTACCTGATTATCTACAAACACCAAGACGACAATAAGTTAAGATATAGGAATTTATTTATATTCCTGTAACTCAAGAAGTACCTTCATATTTTGTGAAGGTGAATCTATTTATACCTATCCCCCTTTATCACATTTCAATTACCCCCTGACTGCAGTAGCGATCTGCGAGCACAAGAAAGATCTTTTTAACCACAGAAAATATAATTTCCATGAAAACCTTAATGTACAGGTTTGGCCTGTACAGGATGGCCCTCCCATCCAATTTTATGCAGACAAGTAAAACCAGTTCTTCTTTCAAAGATTATCCTGATACAAAAAACAAAAGTCCCTTTATTAAGATAAATTATTCACCTTCAATTTTATAACAAAATTAATATGTTTCATTTGTGTTCCTGTTGCTTGGTTGCTTCAGCCATGGATGAGGACCCCAGAGCTGCAGATGCTGTAAAAACATAGAAAAAGGTGAAGTGTCCCTCTTCACAGATCACATAAAATGCAGAAGACAGCACAGTAAGGAGCAAGTAAGGCATGACTGATTTGTATAGTAACTGTAGGATTTCCAGAGGGTGTACATCAAAGGGATACAGACTGTTCAGTGTACTGTGAGGGTTCACCAAACACACCCCATTCAACCTACATTTCCATTAATACTTTCACTGAGTCAGCCATGATAATAGGCCAGGCAGAAATCCAGAGAATTAGTTAGAAGATGCCACACACGATGGAGCTGGCAGAAACACTCCAATTTACTGGCAAGTTTTGGCATGTGGAATATTGTGACCTTTACTACACTCATAGTAAACCTTTGTGATATTCTCATTTATTCCAGGAATACACTGGAACTGTGAAAGCTGGGGACACAATGTTGTTATACAATGTCCTTAAATTGCTAGGGAAAAGTTTTTGTCTTCCCTAATTCTATTAGTACATTTAAGGAAAAAAAGCAAAGATTCATTATATATTCATACTAGACAAAATGGTGCTTGCTGCTAATGTCCTAAGTGGAGGGAACATCAAGACTTGCATTTGCAGAAGAATCTGCAATGGGTACAAAAAGATGCAAAAAATACTAGTTAATTATAAAATCACATCTAGAAAAGTCTCGTAAGAGAAAGCAGTGATGTTGCTCCCTTGATTTAGGATTTTAAATCTGTAAGTCTGTAGAATGAAACTGGAGCTAACTGGGGTCTGGACTCAAAGGGATCATATTTGTAATACCAAGTTCTTAAACGTCTTGGTTTCCACAGAACTACCCAGAGCTGTGTGGCAAACCAGGGTCAGTTCTGGTTGTCTGTCTTTTCAGAGCAAAATCGGGGGTTCCAAACCCATATCAAGGTTTTTATGGAGAAAATTCTGTGTTTGAAGTTGAGATAGATAAGATTCTAGCCCGCACGTTCTAAACAAGTCCCTGCTAGAGGTGAAGGAAGGATTGATTTCTCAGTAAGGAGTAAGTTCCTGAAAACAGGATGGCTGTTGTGTGAAACTACAGAGCTCAGACCAGCACAGAGGGGCTTTCACATTCCTGGCGGACTTTCCAGGCGGGAGAGCGCTGCAGGGGCTGGCAGGGAAGCCTCCAGTGCATCCCTGCAGGAAGAGGCGACTCCTCGCCCACCCACCGTGCCAGCCCTCCCACCGGGCCATCCCTGCTGTGTGAAAAGCTGGGTGGGCCAGCAGTCAGACCCCTCTCCTTACAGCACTGACACCTCAAAGAGACAAATTATCCCACCCTGGGAGTCTTCTAGCAAACTTTACACGGCTACGCAGTCACAAGTCACAAGTCTAAACCCCCAGTTGAAGTCCCTGGAGATGAAGGGTCAGTATGGTCAGCAGTTTAAGAAGGGACACACTAATCACAGCCAGCTGTCCACTGCGGGATGATATTAAAAATTTCTAGACTGTATCAGCTCTATTAAATAAGCCTCCACTCCCAAAATGTGGAGAATAGACACTGAGTTCACAGATGGTGACCTTCAACTTAGACCCTGGTTTATTCCCCCATGGGTTGTGATGGTGGGAGTGTTGCCACTTTGGATTGTACCACCCAAATCCTTCAGCCTAAAGCCTGCTTCACCAAGCTGCTCAGTCTGCTGCCAGTGATTTCTTTGTCTTTTCTAGACAGGTGGATACCACCGCTCCTAACAGGCTGTAGTATTTCTGAGTAGCCAGTTATTGTTCTTGAAAAAAACATTTCAAGTGGTCAAAAAATGGGATTTGCTCTTAATGGACTTTTAGGTGCAAATTCCTAGCCTGAGAAAGAAAATGAATCAACATTCCAAAGCCATATTTAAAGGCTGCTAAAAAACCTTTGAATAAAGACAGAAGGCCATTGAGCCCCATCAGGGAGTTTAGGGGATGTGACTGATTTATAATCATAGTATATGTTCCTTAACATGTTAGTGAAAGTCTTCAGGCCAATATATACTTGCCTCCCCTACAAGCATCTTAATCAGCATATGTGGAAAACTAAATCATGTAGTACTCTTCTAGAACAAGCAGAAGCAGTGGATTCCAAAGATCTCATTGATAATATATTTTCACTTTTTAGATCAAAGGAAATGTATAGATGTAGAGTTACTTACATATATTGCCTTTTAAGGCTAATCTCCCAACAAACCTTTTTATTAAAAATTGTGATGTTGACTAAAACATGCCAACACAGTTCTTTTACTCAACTGGAGTGGAAAGGTGTGGAAATGGTGGAAAAAATATTGTCATGGTGTCATGTCCCTGTCTTAAGTGAAAATTGCAGCAAAGCAACACAACTGTGAATATTACACAAGCTATTTGTGAATTGACGCTCCTGATACTTGGAAAAGATTCTGGTGGTTTGAGTATCCGTCTCAAATGTGAATGCTAATGGTGTATCTGCAAGGCAGCATTCTTCTTTGCATTTAGTCATCTGATGTCAGTGACTACAACTGTGCAAAGATTTCTCAAAAAGACAGAGTAGAATTGTCTCAGTTGTTTCCTGACTGTTCATTTTGATCAGCTCTCCCAACTGAGTTTGCATGTGGTACACTAGCATTATACCTGAAAAAGTTTTCAGCAGAAGCATTTTGAGAAATTTGTTTGGAGGACATGGATATAATATAAAATACTCTAGGATTCTCTTTAGTAAATGGTCAGTGTTTGAAAAGTGAAAAGAAACTTAAGTTTTAATGGGCACTTGCATGTACTTAGTACTGCCAATAAGCCATAATAAGGATGGAGTACATCACTTCTAGAAAATAAAGTCTAAGCTAGGAGTATAAAACTTCTTGTTTTCCTGCGAAAACTTCATCAGTGTATGGGGACAAAAAGTGCCAATGTGGTTTGGTGGTCAGCTGAGCTTTGTTATGCTGTTTGGCAGCAATACATACGAAAAAAAAAAGCAAGAAAGCGTAACATCAAAATTTTACAGGTAAAGCTACAGGCAAAATGTGAAGGTTTCTCCTAAACTGGAAAGACTTTTTGAGAAAGACTCCAGCATATGTCCTTCCTGGCTCTGCTGCTTCTCGTGTTTTTCATCAGTTTCATCACATCGACCTAGAAACATCCTGGAGAACAGGGTTCATGTCCAAAATTAGGTTGGTAGGAGAAGGGCTGTCTGACCTGAGCAGAAGTCAGTGAGTTATGAAGTCCTGTGCATAGCAGAAGGAAGAAATGAAATGCATTAAATACCTGTGTGGGTATATGTAGTGAGACTTGGGCTGCCTTGGGCGACTTGCTTTTCCTCCATGCTTCTGCAGAGGATGGGGATGCCTGGGGTAAAACAGGCTGGACAAAACTGGGAAAGAAATGAACTTTGGAGTACAAATCATGCACCTTCCTTCCTGTGATCCAGGGACTGCTGCCTGGGAGAGACACTGACCAGGCTTCAGTCTGTGGTACTTATGACCAGAGTTACCCATGTAAGGCATTGCCTGGCAGCCTCTAGAATTTTTCAAAATTTGGAATTTTGGACCCTCAACTGTTCCAGCAGCTGATGCCAAGGCTCCACTTGTGTCAGCAGCAAGCACCACCTTTCCTACACACCCACATGGATCTCAGTGGTGCCTGGCACTCAGTCCCTGTGGCTAAGTGTACACACGGGATAGAGAGTGCAGTCATGCAGAGGGAGAGTTACTAAAATATTTAATAAGAAGTTGTAAGAAGACAGGACAAACTGCAGTGAAATCACTTTTGGCTTCAGCCCTGGTTTTACCTCTCAGTCTGGATTCCACAAAAAAAAATACTGCCTTGTGCACTGCGGGATGTCAGTACCAGGTTGATAGTTGTTTCCAAGATGGTCTGGCTTGGTCTCAGGCAGTTTGCAGTGTGTATAAAATATCTGTATATAGGGGAAGACAAGCCCATGAGAGATTTTCAAGCTTCCTGTGTGGTTAAGGCACAGGACTAGGAGTCAGGAGATCAGAGTTCCTATGTTGTACAGAAAAGCTGTTTCATCACACAGACTGCATTGATGAAAATTATCTCTACATATATCTCTATTATACAATTCTTTGACGCAGCCAAGGCCTCATTCTTGCCAGGGCGCATCACATTCTCATCCATATGGAGTGGTAACTGTTGCTGCTAAGGCCTCACAGGAGATGGTAAAGCAACTGTTCTGTGGCACTTCTGGGGAGATTCAGGTTATTTTATGGTCTGAAAACAACCCTGAGACAGTAGCATTTGCAGGAATAGTCAGTGCCCCCTCTACCCATCAGAGCCTGGATTCACTTCTGCTGCTTTTGGGAAAGAGGTGAATTGAAACTACTGAGCATTCACTTACTGACATGGTTGGTCTTGTCATCATTTCATGAGTTTTCATGAAATATCTGATGAAGACAGCAGTTCTTAATAACATCATAACCATGGTACTGCTGGGTTGAGAGGGATTGCAAAGTATCTGCTCTGGGTTAAGCACTGACTAGCCTGAAAAGCCATCTTGGGAATGACAGTCTGCTCTGAAAAGGGGCTATGCTGTGTAGGGGTGCAATTTTGGCATCACAGAGGTCTTTCATCTCGTGAACTATCCATGTCATGAGGTGACATGATGCTTTCCTGCCACTGTGATGGACTTTGCATTGCCAGTGTTGAGCAGTCCTCAGCACCCTATGTGATCAGATCTACCCTTCGGAGATGAACATGTGTGTGCAGCTCAGAAATGCAAAGTTGGCCAAGGTCCCTGGAGGTCATCCCTGGTGATGTTGCAGAGCTGTTTTCCTTTCAGTATGGCTTTTTGGTCTGATGGAGTTACATCAGTGGAAAGTAAAGGTCAGAAACAAAAAACTGTGAAGTGAGATGAAAGTGAGTGTCTTGTGAAATATACCTCTCCTCTGTCCAAATCCAACGTGGAGACAAGGATTTATGGTGAGATGTTCTTACCAGTGAGCTTATGGGAGCCACCTCTGCTTTAAAGAATCTGAAAAGAAAATTCTTCTCACCAGTTTGGCAAATGCTGAGGTAAAGATGTTTCTGCTCAACAAAACTGACACAATGAATTTTGTAAAACAGACTGGGACATGTTAAGTAGTATTTAACAATGTTATGACTTCCCTAGCAGAATCATATATAAAATAGCTTTGTATCATTAATTATCATAATGTATCGCTATTAATTATATATATTTGGAAAAAAATGGTAGAGGAAAATGTAACTTTGAAGGGAAGGAAAAGCCTTGTTAACCACAATTAAACTTTACTGAAAAATCTTGGCAGTCAAATAACTCCTTTTCTGAAAAATTCAGAAAATTTTCCAGTTTAAGCAAATTAGTTTCACCTCTGCTAGAAACATTATTCTCTGCTCTGCGTCACACACAGAAATAATGGCTCCACAATCCCATTCAAGACTAAGATTTGCCTCTGCATGGACACCAGTGTAACAGTCCTGGAGTAATTATTTATCTTGCCCTGTTCCAGACCAGTGCAGAGTGGAAAATGGAGAGGGGGTGTATGTGGTTACTCTGGAACAGATGTGGAGACCAGCATAGGTGCAGTGAGATGCAGCATTTGAAGCCATTCAGGATTTGTTTTCTATGTAAATGAGAGATCCACACAGATAAAGATTTATGTTTGTAATGGTCTCAGCTGAGTTATGACTAGTCCTAAGGATAAGAAATGACTTTTGGACATGAAGCTCCCCTTGTGAAGTAAGTACTGTCTCATGCTTCTTTTGACGTATGTGCTCATGCATAAAAGGGCATTTGCTCTTCTTGTATTTGCATCTTCTTATACAGAGAATAATGTAGTGGTCCTGGCAGACCTTCCTGTATCACCTGGACACTGCTGTCCTGCCCTTGTGCCCCTGAAGCACGGTATGAGTGTCCAGCAGGTCCCTGGCCCGTGAAGATGGACAGCATTTGGCCTGTGGAGCAGCTGCACAGGTGGGGTCTATGGCCAGGAGCAGGAGGAGTGTCAGGCAGGCACTGAATGCCACCTTTCAGGGCCCAGAGCTGAAAGGGTTCTGTTGTTATCTGCATTCCTTCCCAACCACATCCCATGACCTGTTGCGTGAAGCCTTTCAGAGTACACCCAGGCACAGTCAACAGGGCTGGGATGTGCGTCTGTGTTCTTGCCAGAGGCACACTGTGAGCAAGGATCAAAAGTTCGTGGATGCTTTTCTTTCCCCGTGGGCCATCCCACTGCTGGCAAGGCACACATGGTGCTGGGCTGAGCAGTGTGATTACAATTGTAGCATGATATGAAACACTCAAGAGACCTCCAATAGTAGCAGAGTGCAGGGTAGGTTTGTTTAATATCACTAAGGACTGAATGAACCACTAGTTCTGTCTTAGCCTTACCCTGAAAACATGGGGTTGGCTGTCAGAGAGCTTTCCTCTCCTTTTCCTTGCTGCACCCCTGACTGGTGAGGTTGCTTTTTCCCACATTCCCTGGAAAGGTGAATCTTTTATTTAAGTTTGCTGGCTCATAGAATCACAGAATTATTTGAGTTGGAAGGGATGTTAAAGATCATCTAGCTCCAGACTCAAGCAGGGACAAATGTTCCTCAGGACTAAGAACCTCAAGTATATGTATATCAATGCATGCAGCCTGGGAAACAAACACAAGGAACTGGGGCTCTGCACCCAGTCAGAAATTGATGATGTCACAGGAATAACAGAAACATGGTACGACAACTCCCATGGCTATAGGATCACACTGGATGGGTACAGGCTAGAGGAAAAGGAGTGAATACCCACTGAGAACTACAAGGACAGTGCCACAGTTTGCAGAGATGCAGTTAAAAAAACAAAAGTTCACCTTTTTGTTCCAAAGGCCAGAGATGCAAAAAACCCACAAAAAAGGTTTCTTCAGGTATATAAACAACCAGTAAAACCAGAAGGAAAACATGGATTTGCTGTGCAACAGGAAAGGTGAATTAGTCACTAACAATGCTTAAAAAAGGCAGAAGTTCTCAACACTTTCTTCACCTCAGTTTTTACCAGCACTGTTGGGCCTCTGGCCTTTGGAACAAAAATTGAGGATGAGGCAAACATAGACTCACCATCACTGAAGAAAGAGTTGGTGTGTGAATTGTTACAGGAGCTCAACCCCCACAAATTGATGGGCCCCGACATTTTCCACCCAAGAGTGTTTAAGAGGGCTGGCTGACATCTTTATGGGTGCACTTTCCACAACCCTGGAGAACTGTAGAGATCAGGGGATATCCCAGAAGGCAGCAAGAAGGCTAACGTGACCCCCATCTCAAAGAAGGTCTTAAAGGATGAACCAGGAAGTTACAGGCTCATCAGTCTTATTTCAGTCCCTGGGAAAATTATGGTACAAATCCTCCTGGGGGCCTATCACAAGTCAGATGAAGCCCATGACTGGAAAAAGCAAGCAGGGATTCATGAAGGGCAAATCACACTTGGCAAACCTGCTCACCTTTTAGGACACATTCACTGGCTTGGTTGATGTGTAGCAAGTGGTGGACATTGTCTATTCAATACGAATGAACAGTGTGTTGCTGCAGCAAAGAAACCCAGCAAGATACTGGATTACATCAAGATAGAATCACCAGCATTGATAAAAGTAGTCTTTATCCCACTTGGCACTTGCGAGGCCACACCTGGAATACTGTGTTGTTTTGGCCCCTACTGTGCAAATAGGACTGTACTGTGTACAGGCTGCAGAGGATCTAGAGAAGGACCACAAAGAGGACCAGAGGATTGGAAGGCTCATCATGTGAGGAAAAGCTGCAAGAACTGGGTTTGTTCAGCCTTGAGAAAAGAAGCTTTACGGGAACATGTTTCAGTACATAAACCATGCTTACAAAGAAGACAGAGACTCCTTTTTTAGAAGGAGTAACATGGAAAAGAAAAGGGGCGATGGTACAAATTATTCTTGAGGAGATTACTATTAGACAGAAGAGAAAAAATTTTCACAGAATAATCTCACCAGGGATGTGGCAGAGTCCCCAACATGGACTCTTTTAAGATTCAGCTGGACAGAATGCTGAAGCGTCTTGTCTAAATTGTGCTTTTGCCAATAAAGGTTGGAACAGATGACCCTTGAGACACCTTCCAACCTGATAATCTAGGAAATGCTCTAAGTCAGGCCACAGGTGACAAACACTGTAACAAGGTGCCTGCCACAGTTCTGTTAGGATGGGAAAGCAAAGAAGGCCTAAGAACCTTCTTTCACAGTTCAACGCAACTGTATGCAACAATGCAATGTTCAGTGCAACAACGCATACAGATTCCTTACATTAAGCATACTTCCTTTTTGCTTTTCTTGGATAGAAAACCCTGACATTGTTTTTCTTTCCTATAAGCAAGTTATAAATTCCATGTTACAGTTTACAGTCTATGCTTCTGAAATGGGGCCTGAAATTCAAAAATGGCAATTGAACTTGGTCAAAGACCTTGGGCATGACTCATTCATCTCCTCTCCTGAAAAGCTGACTACAGAATCTCTTTGATCGAGTTGGATGCCTACAGCACTTCGGTGTTAGCATGACAAAGGGCAGCAGACAACCACATGAGCACTTCCGTGCTTCTTCACTCCTTACCCTTAGGAGAAATTCAATTCAGCAGCAAAGATAAAAGAGGTTTCTTAAAGGTTTTTGAGTTTTGCATCTTAAAGACTCAAAAAGCCACACTGTTTTTCACCAGCGGACAGAGAAAATTTGGAGGACCGAGCACAGGCCTGACTTCTGGAATCTCCAATGAGATAGAAGATCAAGAAAGGGGCATTTATTGCAAGGAGATCTTTAGCACTAAACAGAGGACTGTAAAGGTAAAGTATTTCAAACCATTAACATCTAACTACTCAGTGTACTTTCACTACTTTCAGTGTAGTGTCTCACCACTACACTGAAATATCAAGTTTGTCTCATGAAAACTTAGTTCATGACCACAGTTAATATTTAATCTAGTTGGAACAGAAGTCAAATGCACACACTAAAAAAAGAATGAATCCGCTCATAATTTTAAAATGTTAAATTGTAAAATGCTGAATACTCACATATACCTATCCTAGTAATTACAGAAGCAATGGTATGACATCACCTACTAATAGATTTTAAAGTAAAATATTAGTGCTTTGGCACAAGTAATCTTATTTTTCTATTTTGAAACTAGTGCATAAACTGTGTGGTCAGGAGTGGGTCATGATCAACGTATCCTGTGCCAATGTGTCATGACCAGGCCTTGTAAGGTGACTAAAATTTCTCAGTGGTAACAATATTACACGAATGTCATCAGACGCTTCTCTTCATGCTAAGGTACTTCATGACACCTCTCCCTTACACTTCCTCAAAATTTTTTCCCAAGTGTCCAAGAATAAATTCACCATTACGGACAACAGCAGCCTTAGGAACAACTGCATAAACAAGGTGCACCTAATCACTACAATTAACATGTTATCTGGACTTGCTCAAATTTACTTGTGTAGCTCATAAAATCTCTCTGGCAATGCACCTACTATTGGTGGTGCAGTTTGGTCAAAAGCTCTAAGTTGCAGAAACATTTCTTAGCAGAGCTGTTTCGATGTTCATCCCATGTCTGAGCTGCATTACCATGAAAAAACACATCCTGGTTCTTAATATGGCAGAACTTTTATTTAGAGGGAAATTATAACTTTTTGCATTTACATGGCACCAATTATATACAGTACACTTTCCATGATAAGAATTATGATGCTGTTCACAGAAAGGTATCAAATTGGAGATAAATAATGCATAAGCTAAAATATACAAACCAGGGGTGGAGGGGAAACTATTGGCCATTTTTAATTATCTATAGCAGAATTTCAAGGAATAATGTTTATTCAATGTTCAAAAACTTTTAACAAACTTCTAGTAAAGTTAATTGAAATATTTATAATACTATTCCATTGTTGCACAGTATTTCCAATATACAATCAAGAAGATGCACAGAACACAACACTTAATATGAAAAAAACCTATTGCACCCACAATTGAAAGGTTTCACTGCCTTTTGGATGCTGCACTACCATATTTATATAAACATTTACAACACTTCAGTAAACACAAAGGTTCTAAATGTAGTGCAGCATTATGGGGGACCCTTTTCAGCTCTTAAAATAAATGTTAAATGCCCATATATTGTGCCATTTATTTTAAGCTGATGGATTAAGCTGTAATCCTTAAGTCCTACTGTGAGTAGCAAACACACTTTCCCCCATGTTCAGAAGATTACCGTCCCTCCAACTATATAGTCTCTATTCTGAAACCTAAACTGTCCTTGGCTTCATTGTCATTTTGGCATTTTGCCTCAGTGCTTTTAACAACTATTCCTTATCTTACTTTTCAATGGCCTGTTAAGTAGTCCTGTGTAGAATCTGAAGCAAAAGAATCTGCATCTTCATTATCAGAGTCGTCACTGCTGTCGTCAGCTGCTGGCTCTCCTGTCAGCGCTATGCGCGCATAGTCATCCGTGTCGATGGACTTGCAGAAGTGAATGGCATACTTCAGTTTTTCCTCCAGGACCTGCTTACAGGAATACCTGGGCAGCTTCAGCAGAAAGAAGCACGTGTATGACTCAGGAAGGAAGTGGTCTGGAGGATTGTATTTATCCAATACCTGTTAACATAAAAAGAAAAAAAAAAAAAAAAAGCATTATTTTTATTTATTTTTGCTTCACTGTCCAAAACACAAACAACTATTATCAAATTAATAACTGTGAAATTTTTAGGAGCTTGTTATATTTTTGATTCTGCTGCTGAAGTTTCTTAAAAGAACAATAAAGAGGCCAAATCCATTTTCCCTCCACTAAATGAATAAATAAAAACAGAAATGTATGAGCTGCTTTGATTATGAATACGTGATTGGGAGCAGTCTAAAAAAGATCCTGTTACTTCAGAAGACATCAAAAGATTATTTGAAGATTGTGTGGTTTTAATTTAGCTGAAATTATTAACTAAACTGAATAATATGCTAAATAAATGCCAGAAAAAAGCAGCTGTCTGACAGTGGAAAACTATCAAAATTCACAGAAACAAATGGCAGGGGAAATGAAAGGAATTGTCCACTCGTCCAAGTCAAGAGAATAGTTCTATACATTATATAACTGTCACAGACATTATTCAACTGTTGCACTGTTGAATCTACAATGTAAAACTGCAGAACAGTTTAATCAAATCAGGGCTTTTGTTATGTCACACTGTTACTTCTCCACTACCAGCTTTTTAAGATGCCCCTAACTCTCCCCATCCCACACACCTTACCTGAATAACAAAATCCCTCCCCCTAAAGTCTGCAATAGTCCTGGGCAGCCTTGTTCTGCCCCACACAAAACGCAGGAAGAGAGAGCGCTCTGTGTTGGAGAAGGACTCCATCACTTCCCAGAACCACTGAATCAAGGAAGCAGTTGGTTCAATGCCTTTGTAAGTTGCTACAGATTTCAGGAGATGAAGTGGAATATCTGGGCTTCCACAAACCTGAAAAATAAAATACAGTGATAGGCTACACAAGTCTGATCAACTCAATTACAGGTGATTTGTTCCCTCCCTTCCTTTAAAATACAAATAAAATAAATAGCTTAAAAAATAGCTTTTATATTGACAAACTGAGCATTCAGACCTTTGAAATGCCATGCATAGTCTCCTAGTACAATAATACTAAATATACATCTTCCCATCAGGCGGCAGTAATGAACTTTTTTCATACTCCTGAATTTAGGACAAGTATCTCCGATTTACTTCCTAGATCACTGTCATGAGATCATTGGCATGTGGGGTTTGTTCGGTTTTGCTTGTTTGTTTCTTCCTGAAATAATTCATTACATCACTGCTTAGCTATGTCAAAATAATTTTACTAACACCAAGAGGGCAATTAAACATTTTCTGGTCTTTCCTTGAATTGATGTTTTCAACTACACAGCAATCATTGTAAACAGCACTTAACGTGGGGTTTGTATTAGTAAAACAAATGAGTGAATAATCCCACTCCAAGTTATCTGACAGAAGTAACCAAGTAGAAATTGATACCATAGTTTCCAGTTCATATCCTGTAAAGAGTGAAAGTAGAGGAACTGGAACAACACGGGCCATCCCCTCACGAACTGCTGCAACCTGTTCATCAAATTCATGAAGTCTGTAAAAAAACATTTTCAGAGTTTCTGTTAATGTCATTTCTAGCAATTATTTACAGAAATTACTGTGTTATCGAAGCGACTTTAATCATTCTCCTCAAATGCCCAGCTATGTAAGAAAGAACATTAACAAACATTTATTACAAGATACTTGACTTTCTATACTAATTCCTATTGCACAGCAAGCTCAATATGGAGGAAATACCTTCCAATGTTTTAGTTCTTTTATTTCCAGTATTATTCATGTGTTAGGCCTGGCAAAAATAAACCAATATTCCATTTGGAAACAATACACTCTTGGAAAAAGAGTGGCTGTATCTTCAAACTCTAACGTCAAACATTCTCAGCACTAGACAGACATTATGGTATATAAAAAAAAAAAAAAAAGGGGGCTGAACTAAAATAGGATGTCTGAGGGGACAGTAGGATTTTTGATTTCAAGACAGGCACAGATAAGTAACATTTTGCAGCTTCTGATGCCACACATGATTTGTGTTTGGCTTATTTTTTCTCCCTGTCAAATAATTTCTGAGATGTTTTACAGAGCCCTCCAGAGCAGAGACACATCTCTTTCAAGTTTTGTCCTCAGGCTAGTCATCACGAAAATAAACAAAGATGTCAGGACAAGTTTGGTCTTCTGCATCCACTTTTCCACATGGATTCTATCCAGTTGCTATTTTTCCCTCTCATAACCTTTAAATGTTTCTCCACAGGGCCTTTTAACTCTAAGATGCTTTAGAAATGCTCATGCCCTCTGAGGACAGCCAGAACTGGCAAGAGAGCAAAGACATTTCTTCAACAGAGTATCAGCTCCAAATGAAACCTCTCTCTTTACTGTGAGAAACAGGTCTAAGTATTGGTTCATAACCACTTACAGTGGGGGGAAAAAAGAAAAACTAAGGCTGTAATTCATATTTGTTGGCAGACATTATAACTATGAACTAATAAGCAAGTATTTAAGATTGTGATTATTGAGTCTTGCTCAAGCACTCTCTAAAGAACAGGAATATGGTGGATCAAATAAAACAAGCCTGAACCAGTTTCTTATCCAAATTATCTAAATTTACATATTTCAGTAGGCACCAGGCCCACTGGTTCAGATACAAGATGCTTATGATTGTTTTTGAGATGCACTCATCTAGATTAGCTTGGCCACATAAGCAACCTAAGGCCAGTCTCCTCAAACACAGCAGTTATTTCCCACTGACTTCTGTGCAGTGTTTGTTCAGCTTGTGGCACCCATGGCTCTACATCAGTGTCCTACCCAAGGAAGGGACATTTTGGTTTGTACATTCCAATGTGGAGTGAGAATTCAGCTGATACTGCCCTTGACTGCAGTTGATGATATGAAAAGGTCTGAGTGCAGCAGTACTAGATCTGAGCTCTCTTCACAAGGAACTTACTGATCAAGCCTATTACTTTAGCCCACAGGAAGAATTAGATGCATGAGACATTTCCCTACCAGTAAAACTGGCTACTAAAACTGCTTAGTCAGGACAAATCTAGAGGCACACGTGCTTGTTTATTTTGCTTCCTAAAAATTAGGTTCAGGATTTTTCTCCTTGGATACAGTAAGTGAAATCAGAAAATCAACACTGTAATCACATGAAAATATTAAAATAGTTGTATATAAGAGGCTAAAGTAGCATATTGTTTAAAAGCTGATATCTATTTTAAAAAATAAGATGCATATTCATATCAGTAATTTCAATGATTTATTCAACAAACCTGTAGTTTATTGCCAGCCTCACATATTCCGCTCTGTTGTCCAGTGTAATATGGGTGTACTTGGAACTCAACTGAATATCCTGACCACTTGCATTAGGCACAGTGAATGGGAGGCTCATAGCTTCAAATTCTTCTGAAGTAGCTTCATTGTCTCGAATGTACATAAGCCCAGGAATAAAATCTTTATCAACCTTTGAAAGTAAGGAATCCAAGTTAAAGTCTGTTTACTAGCACCATACAACAGCATTTCTTGTATATCAAAAGCAGTGCATCATGTGTCACCTACCAAAAGTTTTGACCAATGTCTGACCACAATTCATCTAATTTGAATTCAAAGCCATAAAATGACTTAGCACTTTACATAAAATTTCATTATGTTGGATGTGGGAGAATGCACATATTCTAGATTTCAATCTTTTTGGAGGGTATTTGCCAAGAAACTGTATCATAGAAGAAAATGGATTTAAAGCTTAAAAGGATAATCATCCCTACCAGCACTGGGTTTGGTACAAAAGGAATCCCCTCACTGACAAGTAAATGGCTCAATGCTCTTATAGGAAGTACATTTCTACATGACAGTATTGAGAAGGAATTTGCTTCATAATGAAGACCTAAGTCTTACTCCACATTTACTGAGCTTGGTAAACAGAAATTGAAAGCTTGTGAAATTCAGTATGTGAGCACAAACTAGTAACAGTTTAAACTTACTTTACTGTTGTGCATCTTGGCACAACAGACAGTAACAGCTACAGAAAGATCTACTGGGAAGTAGGAATTGAACCACAAAGATTGCCTAGTCAAACCCACGAGAAGATTTGAGAATGCTCTAAAATTCAAATAGATTATTTAACTACTCTTGAACAACCTAAATTTACAGTTTTAACAGTCAGTACAAATTATCCTTGTATAGTGGCTCAAAATATAAAAGGCCAGTCAAAATACAAGTACATAAAAACCAGGGAGATCAATCACTTGAGAAGTTAATGCTAGAGTGTGCTTGTCTTTTGTAAACTATATCCTATCCAGGAACTTAATGTTCTCACCTCACTGAGATCAGCAATTGTTAGGTTCATTCCTGCAAGCTGTTTCCACACTGGCTCAGCCAGGTTGAGGCTCAGAGGGCTGCCAGTCCGGATAGCAATGCCCAAAAGTACCCCTGTAAGTTTAAACATTGGTTATTGGTTTTATTAGATACCCAATTTTCTGACTACACATAAAGCACACAGAATGTCACAAAGTTGAAAAGACATTACCAAGAAAGCGAAACATGTTCATATGCAGGAGTGACTTGGCAGCAGGATTTAATAGGAAACAATCTCTGTTTGCTCCAGATTCATCTCTTCCATTTGGTGTCACAATTAACAAAGGGGTCAGCCCATTCTGAAGCTCTTCACACATTTCTGCTATTGATTCACTATAACCTCCACCACAATCATCCACAGATTCACCTTGGAGAAGAAGAAAGACTCAAAATTAAATATGCTTTCAAAAATAACTGAAGAATTTAAACAAACTGTATTTCCTTTCTGGGGATAATTGAGTAAGCAAAAATTTTACTAAAAGCTGCAGTGTTGTGTCCCTTCATATGAAAACCCTTGGAAGTCTGGCTCTGTATTTGGATGTTTCCAGTTCCTTGCAAAACGTATTATTTAGATTATATGACATATCACAATGCCAAAAATGGGCAAAAAATATTTTGTGCCATACGCTAATCACAAAAACATACAGCAGAAATAGAAAAAGAATAGTATTGCTTTTTCATGAGTGGCATTTTAAATTAGGTATGTTTTATTTAGCCCAGATACAATAGATAGAATGGCTCTTCAATCTAAAATA
>VZTT01042830.1:0-45583 GCA_013400855.1 Buphagus erythrorhynchus | reverse complement strand
CACACTGAGAGCACCCAAACACTGAACACCCTGACTGAGCACCCACACACTGACAGCACCCACACTGAGATCCCTCACACCCTTTGGGCCCCTCCTGCAGTAGATTCTCTCCTGGACCCACCTCCATCACCTCCCCTGAGCTATTCTATCAACCTGCACCTTCCTTCTCTGGTGTTCTCTGCTGGGAGCTCTGTGCTTCCCAATCCCAGCTCCTCCAGGAGCCCTGATTTCCTCACAGCTAAAATCCCTCAGCATCAGCACATCAGTCCAGCCTCACTACATGTCTGTCCCTAACAGAGAACTCAGAGAAGGGAAAAAGCAGCAATCAGTGTGCCCAAGGGTGGCACACAGAGCACCCTGAGCTGTATAAACTCAGATCCATGGCCATGCTTCAGTGGCCTTTACAGCAGCTCCCAAGGGCATGGCTCAAATCCAGGGCATGGCTCAAATCCAGGGTGTCCCCATTTGTTCAGGCAAAATATGTCATCCAAAGTGCAAAAATGTCCACTCTATTTGTAGCTTCTAGAGCTTCTTCTCAATATCTCCATCCTCTACCCTTCCAGCCTCTATTTTTCATATCAGCTAACATGTTTAATGGCCTCTTCTTTCTATTTTAGGTTCCTGGGAGGGCTGTGTGGAGAAAGGTCTCCCAGAGGATTGATTATGGGATTTTGTTTAATTTTTTTAGCCTTTTAAGAAGACTTGAGCTAGAAGTCTTAGGCAAAATAAACTGTTTGAACTTGATCATGATTAAAAATTGGAGAAAAATGCAAGCTCTAGGGTTGAGTGCCCAGAACTGCTTTTTGTGTGTGTGTGTGTTCAGTATGAATTATTTTGGCACAGACTTAAAAAACACTCAGGTTGTTTTCACAAGCGAAGTTTGCAATTCACGTGAAATATGATGTAGATATGGCAGATTTCAGGCCATTTTCATAAAGCATTTTTTTCAGTCCTAAGATCTACCTGTCTGGATTCTTCCCCAAAGACAACTTCCTTATATTTGCATAGATTATCAATATAGTATTTTATGAAGAGACAGTTTTGTTTTAAAATCAAGTCCTCACAACTTCCTAAAATAAATACAGCTACATGATTTATAGACATTACGCCTTTATTAAACATGTATAAACTAGAATCTTGTTAGGAAATTAAAATTTAAGAAAAGCTAAATTACATTCATAAATTATTCTATTGGGCAATTTGGTATTAATAGTTATTTTGTTGATATAAATGGTCTCCTGGTCACTCTGGGGCTGCCATCACTTACTCTCAGTGTTCCCTCTGTATGAACTGTGAGTGCAGCACCAAACTCCAAGGGTGGAGTGAATATAAAATTGTCTTTGCACTGCATTTCTGAGCTCAGAGGAGGTTGGGGCTGCCCCAAGGACAGCTCACAACAGATAAGGAAGGTCACCACAGCCATATCACCCTAGACTGTGGCCTTTTATTGTAATTACTGCCCAGAAAATACCCTTGGTGCTGAACTCATGGACATCAGCCCAGAAGGAGGAGGCTGAGCACAGAGCCAAAAAGCAGCAACATCAGCACCACCTGGCAGGAGCTTTTCCCCCACAAACATTAAGAGGTCAGGAGCTGTGGAGAGCAGGCTCCTCCAGTTCAGCCCTCGGTGAGCATCCACCCCCAGCTCCCAGCAGTGACACAGGATGCTCTGCAGCACCAGGAGGGCCTGGGCAAACACTGCTCAGGGTCAGGCACAGCTGCCTGGGGCATGAAAAGGGCAATGAAAAGGGTATGAAAAGGGCATGAAAACCCCAGTGCTTTCATCAGCTGCTGGGAATTTATGGGGACAAAAGGGAAGTTTGTCACCAGCAGTTTATGTTCTGCTTCCAGTGCTACGAGGTGCTTTAAACACAAGTGTGAACTGCCCCAGAGAGGTCTCATCACCACAGAGGGGATGGCTTCAAGGCTGAAACACCCCTGTGTGACATTTCACACCACCATCACCCCTGTGCATAAATAATCTTCAGGAACCATGGTGGTGGGCTCTCATTGGGCTTTCCAAAAATCCACCAGGCAGTACCCAGCATGTCCCACTCCTTTGCCACCCTCCCCACATGGAGCACAACACACTGGCCTTGATGAAGGACAATGAACAGCCAAGTTTGGATTGAAAGGGGAATTCCACAGCACCTTATACCTATGGCCAAGCCTGCTTTTCCCCACCTCCTTCTGAGCAGTGGCCACACAGAGCTATGGTGCCCTGGGAGCTCAGGGAGTGCTTTCCCCAGCCTTGTATCCTGCAACAAGAGGGTCCCCCAGGAAAGGGAAAATACAGATTCCAATGATTTCTGAAATGGAAGAGCAGAACAGTTTCATCATTTCAAAAATCCTGGTATGTGGCAGAAACAAAGAGACCTCACATAGAGATGTATGCAGAGATACTCTGAAAATAACAGTACACCTACACATCTACTGGGAAGTGATGCCTCTTCTGCTTGCTGACCTTAGCACTTGGACTTCTTCCTGCAATTGTGCTTTAAAGGAAAGTTGTTGGCTGAGCAAACCAAGCAGATGTTGGACTTGATTTTACCCTTATTCTTTTTTCATTCTAAAAGCAATCAAAAACTGCTTGCAATAAGGCATTTAATTTACTCATCTGTAAAGGGCAAAATATACATACAGGCTCTTTTTTTCCCACACTATACCCTACTTAAGTAATGACAATGTATAACACTACAATTTAAGCAGGTTCTGTTAAGTTTTGAGTTTTGTCCCTGTCATTCCCCTCCTGTTTGGGGAGCAACACAGTTCAGTCTCTACAGGCTGCTTGAAAATTGCATAATAAGCAGAGCAGCATTCTTTTTTTTCCATACATATAGTTTTAAATATGATCCCACCAAGCCATTAACGTCTGCATGACAAACTAGCAACTTTAGCTGCTGCCATTAATCCCACATCTAACAGCAATTTCAGCCCCCACTCAGTAGCACTTGGTGCTCTAAGTAATGATGCAGTTCAAAAGCAGACTCTGACGGCTTAACCTGCACTGACCCACACATACATAAAAACTCTGGCTGCTGCATTACACTGCCTGGCTGGTGCATCACAGCTACAATGCAAAATACTTCAAAATGTCTCTGTCAGTCCTCAGGGGACTGGAAGAACACTTGAGGATTGTTCCCACTGGTTCCTCATAGCCATATGAGTGAATATCATCACAATCTGAACAGTTTTCACAGCAACAATTTGAAAATATTCTCATAGTAGATATGTTTTACACAGGCCCTTTTATTCAGTCTCCTTCGCCCACTGAAAATAGACCTCACAAAAATTTACAAACCTGTATTTGTGCTGTCCTGCAGAACCTCCAGTTTTCTCTTGCAAAAGAGTTTTTCTGCAGGTAGGACAAACTAGAAAATGCCTGGTAAAGACAACTAACAAATTCTCAGTTAGAAAATCCAGACTTGAAAGGCAGCCCTTCTGTTGGCTTTCTCAGGTCCCAGGACTTCTCCCTAGAAAGACACTGGAAAGACACCTGCATGTGATGCAGAGGAGCACCAAAGGTTAATCCTTGGCATCTTCCCCATGGTACCAGACAGGGACAGTCGAGCTTCCTGCTAGGGAAAACCACATGGCCAAGAGTCACAAAACACCCACATAACCTCAGAAAGGTGAGAGCAGACACAGCTCCAAGAATGCCTTATGGAATGGGAAAAGGACACTCAGGGCTCTCGAGGCCCCTCTGCAGGGACCCCTGTTCAGAGTGCAGCCGTGCACACAAACCAGAGAACATTTCTGTATTTTCAGGCTCCCGTTCCCCAGAGCAGAGAGCTGAAGAGCCCAGAAGCCCCCACCACCACTGCCCTTTTGGGGAGCTGCATTTGAACTGTTCAGACCCACAGGGCACTCAACAGCTGAGATCCAGGTCTGCTCCTGCCAGGAGCTCTTGGTCTTCCTTGATTCCACTGTCTCAGGAGCAGACGGGGCTGAGTCCAGATGCCACCAGCTCTGTGCCTTTCAGAACAGCATGTCTGCACATGCAAAACCTGTTTAGACTGTACAGGTATTCCTCTGTTCCTGATGCTTTCAGGTGGCAAAGTCTGGGTGATCACCAAGTGGGAACACAGCCCAGTGAAACACAGCCTCTCCCTGCACTCACAGCCCCTCCACTGCTCCATCTCTGACCAGGACACTGCCAGCAGCAGCCTCGAGAGCCCAGAGCTTGTTCTTTATACCACAGCAGCAGTTCCTGCTCTGGGAACCCTCTTCTGCCCCTGCACTGCACCTTCACACGTGAACGCTCAGCTGAACACATGCAAAAATATTCTAGAAAGGCTTTCAAGAGAAAGCTCTTATTAAAGATCTTAAACTGCACAGTGTGGTACAATAGCACTGTCTGCCTGAAAATGTCATATCTTTGTCTGAACAGCCCAAAACCTTATGTGCTCTGAATAAAGATAGAGATGTAATTGCTTTTCTTGTTACGACTCACTTGTGCATCATAGATTTTTTAATATCCTGCAGAACACATGTATTGTGGGAAGGAAGCAGGTGACAGCAGTAAACATATGTAATGTTATTTTTCTTTATGATAGATATGAGTGGGGAAGTCTAAATGATGCCTTAGGTTTTTAATAATCAACTATGGAGTCTTAGGGGGAAAGTGTGCATTTTGCCAAGAGCAAAATCATTAGAACTTCAACTCCAGCCATTGTGGGAAATTTCATTCAGTTAATTGTAGCCATTAAGTGACAGGTTATGCAATGAAATTACTTCAGCCTCCTCTACACTCAAAAACAGGTTGCTGTCAGCAAAGTAGCTTTTTCTGAGAGTGAATGGGGGTGAGAAATGCTCTGTGTTGTTGAAAGTCTGATGGGCTGCATGTGAGAGGAGCTGAGCTGATGCTTCTGGGTTTGGAAAAAACATCTGTGGAGATGCAGCAGAGTTCTGAGAGAACTGCAGCTGCAACACCTTTGTGTTCATATACATGTATATACATATATGGAAGGCCCATAAGCACTGTAAGCTAAATAATTCCTAAAATTTTAGTGAAGATTTAAAGCCACACCACCCTACGTGGCCTGACGTAATAACAAACTGCACGAAGAAATAAAAATTTACATTCTTGTAGCACTGAGGCTCTTACTGCACAGACTTTCTGAAGATGATTTCTGAAAGCCCAGTTCAGCTTCCCACTGTTTCCTGCATGTTCTCTAAACCCAAAAAGCCCTCACTGTGGGCACCTGCCCCTTCCTGGCTTTCCCAGCCCCATAAACTGGGGTCTGTAAGAGGGAAGGGTTCAGAGGTGAAGCCTCCAGAGGGGAAGCAGAAGCCTGTGGGCTGAAACCTCAGACATGCACAGCATGGAAATGCCTGGGATTTCCCCAGCTCTGTTCAGATCGTGCTGCTTCAATTGGGCCACTGGCATCCCAGAAAAATGTGGAAATTCTCTAATCCACCTGAAGAAAGTTCCCACAAGAAGTCACCAGCACTTCCATGGTAGATTCCTTGGTGCAGTTCCACAGAGCCACAACGCCAAAAACCAGAGGGAGAGGAGGAGCTGACAGAGCTCAGACCTGAAGCAGCCACCAGACCCTTCCCAAAACCTGCCAACCTCACCCCAAATATTCCCATTCCCAGCACATGCACACAGCACTGTCTAAAGGAAAAAAGAAACTCCTTGTGTTTCCTGAAGCAATGAAATAATACAAGTCTTTCTAGGAAAAGCATACAAAGCATATTAAGGAGTTAATAATTTAATTAAAACAGCTAATCAGTGTTTTGCATTTGTAAATTATGACCTCAAAGTTTCTCATTATTAGACCAGAAAATCAGAAGGAGGAGGCACACCTGTATTGCCAGGGTTTAACAAGTTTGCCCCAAAGCTGTGCCAGGCCAGAGTGGGATCAACCCATTAATTTATGTGATGATGCTTCTGGCTGCTGGAGTTTCCCTCAGCTGCAAATAAATTCTAATGAAAAAGAAAACTGAAGCAAATTCTTCTGCAACCCCCAAAGCTCTAGGCTGTTACAAATGAAAAACAGTGCTGATGAATTCAGAGTATGATTCAATTCCAAGCACATCCAGAGTGCATGAAACAATGTGGCATTAAGATATTGTCCTGGGGCAGTGTGAATTCTGCCACATCCATGGAAAGGCAGGAGCATCATTCTGGGATGCAAATCTGAGCACAGAACCTCCAAAGGGTTTTCTACAGAATGACTCAAGTGAGGGCAAACCAAATTATTTTGTTCATCCAGTGTTGGTATTCAATTATGTGAGGTCATTTTATGTAGACTGTATTTTGTGGTCCTAAATTCTTGTAGCTTAATCCTTATCAAATATGTCATTACAGTGCTCTGAGTGATCCCATCACACCCTGATGGGAGATGAATCCTGGGTGTTTCACTTGCTCAGACACATGACATTCCCCTTCTGCTCCATTCCCAGCTTTCCAAGTCTAACCAGAGGCACCCAAGGCTCTGGAAGACACTGTAGGCAATATTCAATTTTTTTTCAACTGTACAGTAATCCAAACAAAATCCAGTGAAGTCCCTAATACTTCAGATGAAGTCCAATGAAATCCCCAATAAATTATTTCCTTTCTTCTTGTGTCAGATCTTGTGGAGCCTTCCTTCCTTTGATGCTCTCAACCATACAAACCTTCCACTTCAACTGGATGCAGACAGCAAAGTCTGCTTCTTGGGGATCACTGAAAAGGTCAATCCATGACAACCTCATCTTCAGCTTTAGACTCTTCTTCTGCAAAACCAACTTCCTAAACTCAGCCTGCTGGTGAGAGCACCAGCACAGAGCCCTGCCCCCACTTGTGCCCACCTGTCCTTTCTGCAGCCCCACCCTGCCTCCAGGAATCAAAATTACAGGCACTTTTCAGGCAGTGCCAGGTACAGAACAACAAAATCCTTCCCCATCTCTACTAATTTTCAGCTTGTGCTCCCCAGAGTCATGAGTGTCCCCGTGCTTTGCAGTCTGCAGAGCAGTTTCCTTTCACAGATGTTCCTTAATCTCGTGCCCTTTTTTCCACATTTACAATATTCTAGTCCTGTACAGCGAGCATGGAAATTTTAAGAATTAGAGATGCAGGTCCAACTCAGAACAATACAGCAGTAAAGATTTCATTTCATTCATGTTTTTGGAAAATTACAGTTTTAAAATATTTTTCTTCTTAAAATGAAGATTCTTTTGACAAAAAACATGTGCTGAGGACAGTGTTTCTTTTTGTTTCATGACTGGGTAAATGGTGACATCTCTTGTGATAAAAAACCTGCTTTTGCAAACAAAACAGACTTCACACATCCTGTTGTGTTGCTGCATTAACTGAACTTCACCACAAATTCTGGTCTTAATATCCCACATTCTACCTCACCAACCATGGAATTTAAAATCACAAAAAGGGAAAACAAGTGGGGGGAAATGGGGATGGACAGGCACAAGGCAAACAAACTCCAGATCATGGTACCCTCATTTAAAAAAAGCAAAGTCAAACCCCATTCTTTGCAATCAGACTGGCACAAAGCAACAGCAGTTTAATGTCATTCTCAAAAATACAGACAAAATCTTGAAATTTAACACAATTTAATATAAGTCTGCCAAACATCTTAAGAAAATCTAGTTGAGAAATTTGGTTGAAGTGCTAAGAACTTCCTCAGCAATGCTAGAGGGAACTACAATCATGGTGATTTAATTCCCTTGAATTTCAGAAAACTAATAATGGTTCTAAATAATTAGAAACTCTTATTACATTAAAATGCATGATACATACTGATTTGATCATATTAAAATGAACAGAATAATTTGAATTATTTGCACAAAAAAAACCCTCAAAGTGAGACAAATCTATGGACCATAAAGACAAAGAAAAGAATTCCTGAAATAGTAACAGCTCATTGCACAAGTAATTTTCATAAATATTAGTGATGTCTGAATTGCACCAAATCAAAAATTTCCATCCAAAAAAAAAAAAATAAACAAAAAGAACCAAAACCCAAAACCATATGTACTTACTGACGTAAAGTCATTTTAATGCCTTGGCTATCTTGGTTCAAAACTAATTCTAAACTAGTAGATGCAAGCCAATGGTTTTTCATTAAATGCAAAATATTCAGTATATTACAAATTATCCAAGGCTATAATGTGAAATGCTTTTGTGACAGCAGCTTTATTTAATATTCATTGTCAAGTTCTCAGAGGATAGACTGGGAACTAATAAATTCAGAATATATTAGCATTATAACACACTACACAATTTATATTTAGTGTTTTATACAAGCCATAATACTCAGTAGAAGGCAGGTGCACCGAATACAAAAGATTAGAGATACAAAATATATTAGGATATTAAACTAGAAATTAAAATATTCCTTCTGTACCCCCAGTTTAAATCTGTTTGTTGAACAGGTAAACTCAGGGCAACATTTCTGCTTTTTTGGTGCCTCTTGCTGTTCTCTGTGAGAGCTGAGGCAAAGCCTGGCTGGAATTTGCTGTGCCATGGTGGCACTGAAGTAAATACATTACAAGCTCCAGCCAGTTTGGTTCCCAGCCCAAGGAATGCACAGACCTGGAAGGAAATTCCAACTCCCTCTGCAGGTGTCTTCTGTGTGTTTTAGATCACATTGAACCTGTAATTGTTTAATTTGTGCTTTGTGGGGTGGATGTTGTCTGCAATCAATAATTTACAGAGCTGAAGAACCCATCTGACCAAACGTGGCTAAAGAACAGAAATGTATTTGGAGCAGGAATTCCTGGATTTCCCTGCCTGTGTGTGAGCTGCTGGCAAGGAGAGGTCAGGCACAGCCCAGGGCAGCCTGGGCAGGCTCTGAGGTGACAAACACGGTGCCAGCACCTGCCAGTCCTGCTGTGACATCCCTGAGTGGCTTCAGGAAGGGACCTGGAGCTGCTCTCTGGGCAGTGAGGGCTGGAGGGGAGAGCTGGATCTGCCCAGAAATCCCAGCGTGGGCAGCAGGGCAGGGCAGGGCAGGGGGGATTCTGCCCCTCTGCCCCCCAGGTGAGACCCTGAGCACCTGCAGAGCTGCCCCAGCCCTGGGCCAGCACAGCAAGGAGCTGGAGCTGCTGGAGAGAGCCCAGAGGAGGCTCCAGGGTGAGCAGAGGATGGAGCAGCTCTGCTGGGAGGAAAGGCTGGCACAGCTGGGATTGTTCACCTGGAGAGGAGAAGCTTTGGGCTGAGCTCAGTGTGGCCTTGCAGGGCCTGAAGGAGCTGCAGGAAAGATGGAGAGAGACAATTGGCAAGGGCTGGAGGGACAGGACCCAGGGAATGGCTCCCAGTGCCAGAGGGCAGGGCTGGATGGGATCTTGGGAAGGAATTGTTCCCTGGCAGGGTGGGCAGGCCCTGGCACAGGGTGCCCAGAGCAGCTGTGGCTGCCCCTGGATCCCTGGCAGTGCCCAAGGCCAGGTTGGACACTGGGACAGTGGGAGGTGTCCCTGCACAGGGTAGGGGTGGGGCTGGATGGGATTTAATGTCCCTTCCCACCCAAACCATTCCATGGCTCTGTGATAATCCAGCTGAAAATGTCACTAAGCTCAGACACAAATATTACAGAAATCTGGCTCCAGCAGCCCTCGTACTTAAAGACATATGTATTAAACAGTAGTGGCAAGCTACTTTTTTCTTTAAAAAGAATTATATTACTATTTATCTAAAAAGTAAGCAGCGAGCCTGAATTCATTTACACTTGTGAAATAATCAGACATCTGTATTAAGTCAGTGTGCAAACAAATCATCAGTAGCAAGTTACAGATAAATTTCTATTATGCTTGTAGGAACATAATGTATGTTTAATTAATTAATATTAATAATTTATTATCATCACTTTGTATTTTATTATTTGGCACTCTTGGAAACTACTTTGGTTAAAAACAAAAAACAAACAAAAATCCCCAACAAAACAACATCCAAAAAAAAACCAAACAAAAAAACTCCTCCACCCCCACAAAAGTCATTCTTGTCCCCCACAAAATAAAAATTTCTTTGTAACTGTGACAGCAGACTTAGATCTTGTAGAACTGGTGGCATTTTATTCGAGTCAGGGGCCATCTCTTTTTTCCTCAATTTTCCACACAACTGACAACAAGCTGACTTATTTCCCTTGGGGTGCAGATGGCTGGGACTGCTGACAATAAAATGTGGAGCAAAAGGCTGGGAAGAAAACAGTAAAGATGGGTCTTGTACCAAAGGCATTAGGAAAAGGTCCAAGGAAGGGAGATGAGATCATCTCCAACATGAAGCAGCTCATTCCCCCATTTCATTCCCCCACTCTGAGACAAAGGAATGCTGTGATGTGTGATCTGGTGATGCTGGGTTGGGGTTTGAAATGTTTGAAATGCCAGAAGGGTTTGCAGAGGGGAAGGCTGGGGCACAGACAGTGACAGTGGCACCAGCTCAGAGGAAATGCCACCAAACCAGGGCTGAGCAGCTCAGAGCAAAGCAGAGCCAGCCTGGCATTTGGGCAGGCTATGGCTCAGCGAGATGACATTCTTTAAAACTGACACTTTCCCACTTTTAACAAGCACTGGAGCACAGGAAGGAAGGGGACATCTGCTGCTCAGGAAAGGCTGGCTCCTGCCCACAGAGGTGACTCAAAGTCATCCTCAGAAGCACTTGCTGACCACTTGAGCGACTTGGCAAACTGTCCCTGCCACTTGTCCTCCTCTGCTGAATTGCTCACTCAGCTCACACCTTTTCCTTTCTCTCTTCCTTAGTGCAGCATGTTCAGCAAGAGCAACAGCGTTAGCCCCAAAAAGAGGGGATTAAATCAGAATTTCCGTGTAAGTACTGCATTTCAAGAGGAGCCAGGCCATTCCCCAGAGCAGACAGACTGCCATTACAGGAAAGCTGGTATAGTTTTTCAACTTCAGGTCGAGTTTTCCTGTGACAGACCTGAGGCTGAGAGCCTCTTTCACTGCACAAAATATATAGAATTGGCCATAAGTCTTTAAAGCCCTGATGTATTCCAGTCCATTAGTTTTTACAGTTCAATCTATGTTGTATTACGAGGAGATGTGCTGAACTGCCTGAAACTACAGATTTGCCAAACTATCCAAAAATAATCTGGAAAGCAAGAAAGTCAGGATACCAGCCAAATCATAAGCAGCATGGCCATTTTGCTACCAGTTCAGCTGGTAATAAATTTTTTAAAGCACTGTTAAATGTATCTAGATGAATTTGACTTTAAATCACACTTTCTGCCGTACATTTAAAGAACTATCGATTCAAAATGAATCACAGACAACTGGTACAGGTTCATGTGCTGAGAGAACGGCAACACAGACATCTCCCTGTCCTTCAGCTCTGCACAGCACACAATTAACCAAGCTCCTGCATTGGCACACAGCAATTAAAAGAGATCACACAGCTTCTGGGTGAGCTCTGCAAGATGGAAGAGGGAGCTGGCAGAGACAGAAGTCTCAAGGAAGTAGAGCTGGTGACAGAAGATGCAGCATAATTACCATCACAATGCCTCTTCCCACCGACAGCAGCCAAGCACTGTTAAATTAAGCTTATCTCCTGCAAGTCAAACACATGTTGGGACTTTGTATTTGCTTACTCTAAAATTTACATGACAATTGAAGTATTACCCAAATGCAGAGTCATCCTAGAAGCAGTAGAGAGCCTTCCATGTGAAACTCTGGCATTGGAGGTGTGAATTATTTCTGCTTCTCTTCTGTGCACCATCTGATAGAGAATTGAGGCTCCAGGGCCATCCCTGTGCTGCTTTTCACTTCATGCATATTCCCTTCCCTGACTGACAGCTCTCCCCCAACTTCCAGAGTGCATAACTCTCCCAAATCCCTCTGGAAAACAGGGCAAACTAAAAGCAGTACCAAGAGCATTTACCAGCTGCTGGGCTGGCTAACAAAGCCTTCTGCAGGGCTTCACACAGCCAGGCTGTGACACAGGCCAGCAAAAAAGCAAAAACAGGCTGAGAGCAACTCTGTGCTAAGTGACCACAGCAAATCAGCACTGAAGAGAAGTCACACACAGAGGAGTGCTTGGAAACGTGCTCTGGAAGGATATTGACTAAAAAAACAACAGATTGTTATTTGAAGATGATTGTGTATTAAATACCTCCTCTTGGTCAGTATTATTTATGCCATTTTAGAAGTAGTTTTAGCAATCTTTCTGCCGTGAGATGCTCAAATTCATTCAAATGTAGGCTCTTCAGGTCAAGGAAATGGACTTTTAACAAGTAGCAAATTAAAATGTCAAGAGCAATCATACAGACACTTGTTTACAAGACTGTTATTGTTTTGTTTTACAGGTCCCAGGTTTGTCTTCCTCAGTAATTGCAGCATTAACATTTTCACCATAAAAGAAAGGTACCAGATAACATCATCAAGTTTTTGAGACCTCGACTTAAATTGCAAAATTTTTAAGTGAGGACAGATGTTGCATATAGGAAAAACCTTAAAAAAGAAAAGCCTTCTAAAATCATGGCCCAGGCCTTACTTTGGCTAAGTACAGCTAACAGCTAGCCTGGTGAGAACCATCCCACACTGGTGAAAATAAGAAGTTGTACCTGTGAGAATCCGTGAAGAGAAGATGTAAACATCTGTAAAGAAGAAAGCCTTTAGCATGCATGCACACTAGCAACTACTGACCAATGAACTGAGTAGCAAAATGTTACTAACCAATTCGAATTAAACACGATGCTTTTAGAAAACCATATAAATATGAGCTGTGAACAATAACGATTCAGCCATGGTGCATGAAGAGAGGAGGTGTTTTATCCTCTATTGCCACGGAGTCCCTCACACTTCCCCAATCTTTCACACTCGGTTATAGTAGAGAAAACCCTGTAAGCAAAGTGATAGGTAACTGCATTTTTTAAAAGTGTATCTAATTGTGTCTGTCAGAGGGAAGGGGATCACCTTGGAATCCTGCTGTTTGTAGCTGTCACCTTTCCTGGACTCTTTAAGGGTGTGAAAACCCTCTCCTGAGCTTATTCATTTTCCATGCAAAAATAGGAAGTACTATAAGTACAAATCCCAATTCACAAGCACAAGATGAACACAGACTTCAGAGAAGCCTGAAGCAAATGAGGCCAGTGCCTGTTCCAGGGTGGTTCCCAGGGGCAGCCCCTGTGCTGGCCCCTGCTGCTGCAGAGAACACTGTGCCCATTGCTGAGGGTCTGAAGTGGCCTCCCTCTAACGTGACAGGGGTGGAGGAGAGTAAGGAATTTCTCGATGGACATCATCTGAAGTTTATTTGGATCAAGGGAAAGAATTCCATCTGGGTTACACACAGTACTGGATCCAGATCTTGGTGTGCCCTTTGGTCCCAAATGCTAATTACTGGGATAGGGTGAGAAAGGATGAACATCCTTCAGTGAGCACAAGTGTGTGAGTGGGGAATGCTTACATAACACCAGCTTTATGCCACAGGAATAAAAATAACTACTCTGTTCCTTATCAGTTCACATTACAATGTTAATTCAAGTGACACCACAGCATCACTTCAGTGGGAGGGCTTCCAGGAGTTAAACAGTTAACAGCCTTTACTGACAGATTTGATTTCCAATCCTTTCTAGGCAGAGATAAAAGCACTAAAATGCCCTGTTTCAATGGGGACTTTGCCTTGTGACACTCGTGTTTATAAGAAATGATTATACCCCTATTTTAGGGGAGGTAAATCAAAGCAATTCACTTTGCACTGGGCTGAATTGGAGGAAATGTTTATGGCACTATCTAAAAAACATACAAGTGAGCCTGAAGCTTTCATTAGAATCTCACTGCAGGGTAATCCAGCCTGGAAACAATCAGTTTGCTTTTGAATTGACAGGCAAAGAGGCCCTAGGACTTCACTGCTGCTGCTTGCCTTGGTAGGGGTGAGGAGCTGTGATGGAGGTGGAAAACATCCAGTGCAGTTTCTGTCCCTCCCTGCTGCTTGAATAATGCTCAGCATTCACACTGGGAGGGCTGGTTTGCATCGCTGTTTTCTCTATTTCAAATCTATATATCCAAATTCTAAAAAGGATGAGGCAGCCTCTGAGACAGCACGGATGGGCAGATTAAATATTTTCATTTAACTGAAGCCCATATTTTTGCCTGTATTCTGTTTCTTCAGAAAATAAAATACAAAAAAAAATGCTTTGTGGCTTTTGATGAACAGATTCTATTTTTTATTCTATGAATTTTTTAAAGTTTACTGTACACTGGTGCTTCATATTTTGTAGTGCCCTGCCTAAGCAATCCATGAGCAGTTCTGATTATTCCAGTTAACAGCTGTAACAGTAACTAGGAATACACTTAGGAACTTAAACTCTCAAATGACACCTTCACAGATCTTTGTGTTTCACTCAGGGATTTTAAAACATCAAAAATATTAATTAGGTTTTACAACATGTCTATTAAACTAATTCTGGAGGAGGGAAAAATTGAGACAGAAGGGTCAAACAAGTCCAGAGAAAAGTAAATTTCAAGTCTCAAAGCTCTTGCATGAGTAACACAATCCCAAATATATCGTGGGACATTCAAAGGTATTATTACATTTAGTCTTGTCAATGACAGTTCTCACATAAAATAAGCCACAAAACATTGTCTATGTCAGCTCTTTCTTAAAGCCTCTTTATTCTGCAGGCCAGTCACATAATAAACTCCAATGGCTGCCTCAGTATCCATCAAGCCAGTGTGAGAGCAGATCAGAATTTATTTTTTCACCAAACTTGTGATTATGTTCTAATTCCAGGTACTGATGTTTATTTCAGATTTAGGTGCCAAAAGTAGGTTCTGATCAGACATTTAATATTCTCAGAGAATCACAGGATTGTATTATTGGGTTTGGAAGTTGTCATTGACTTTATTTCAACAGAATTGGTGCCACAGTCCCTAATGAGAAGGGCAAATGAAGGCAGCTCTGACATTTTGCCCACACACCTTTCCATCCCCTGAGGCAAACACACCTGCCTGGCAGAGATGAAGTGCTGGACAAAACTGATGGTGCAAAGGGGCCGAGAGCCTCAAGGGGAAAAAAAAAAACACACACACACACACAAAAAAAAAAAAAAAACCAAAAAAAAAAAAAAACCCTTGTTCCATCTCTCAGATTTCTTGAGGAATTGCATTGTCTTATTTAAACAGTGAGGAACCTCGGAGAGGCTGAGTTTCTGCTGTTACAGTGCCTGCTGAGGAGTCGCAGTGACATCAATTAAGAAGGAACTTGGCAGGACATAATCTGTTAATTTTATGCCATTTACATCCATTCTCTCAGCAATGCCAACTGTCAGCACTTGAACTGTTTAAGTTCTCTTCTTCTGTCTCTGCTGCACAGAATTGCAGAAGCTTCAGCTGTAGAAGGAAGCCTTGCAGCCATTGTCACTCCAGAGTTTCCCACCCCAGAAAGTATCCCTGGCATTGCTGCTGGTACCTCTCAGGAGCACACTGTTATCCCCAGAGCATCTGGAATTGCCAGGATTACTGGGCTTGTGCACTGGCTTTCCTCTGTACCTATGAACTCCACACCTCATGGATCTCTCTGCCTCCACGTGTTTCCCCCTGCCCTCACACAGTCAGGAGAACTGCTAAAAACAGCTTTGTACCCAGACAAAAAAGGGGCTACACATCATTTCAATGAATCAAACTCCTTAAGGAGATTGGTACAGCATCATTTGGCTTCATTTGCATTTTTTATCCACTTCCTGCTGCTTTGAGAAAAGCTGCTTCAGGTATACCTGGAGATAGAACTAAATTACAATCCTAAATACAACAAAAATCTGGGAGAAGGTTTCTGTGACAGTCATGGGCTGCCTAGTGTCAGAATAACATCCCATGTCAATCTGCAAATCATCATTGGCATCTACCAGCCTGAAAAAAGATCCCATGGGATCATTGCCCAACCTCCCCTGGTGCTCACCCTGCAAAGGGCTGCTCCCACTCCAGGCACACAGTCAGGACGAGCAGCTCTGACCCAAGAGGCCAGAGTTTCCACTGCTATAAATCCAGATTTAAAAAGGTTAAAACCACACTTTCACTAATCTCAGAGCTCAGTATTTCTGCCTATAACAGCTAAAAGATAAACTAGAGATATAAGTTCATGTGGGTTTAAAAACTTCACAAAAATAAGTTTGTATTTCTTCTTTACCATTGCTATTCTTCAGGATAGTTCATAATTTACTTCTTCTTGGGTGTTTCTAGTTCTTCACTTTAGTTCTTTCCTGTTTTCCACCTTTTCCTTCCTATCTCTATATAATTTCTCTGGTTTCCCTTTTCCTCATTCCATAAGGTTCTTTCCTTTGTTTTGGTCCTGCTCTTCCTAATTTTTTCTTCACGTTCTCCTTAACTGATTGTCTCTCCTCCTTGCTGCACCCACGTATATTCAATTGTTCCTCCTTGTCCTTCATGGCCACAAATCAAAACCACCAGAAATGTAAAAAGGGCACCAGACATTCTCAAACCATTCATGCAGACATCACATTTCCCATTTTCTCTCCAAACCTCTCACTGTTTTCTTCTTTCTCTTCGTCAGCTAGGAAGTCACTCTCTTCCCTGTTACTATAAATACCTTTTTCCATTCAGATCAATTAATTTGTACCAGCCCAAGGCTCTTAAACTATTCTGATTTTGGGATAAGTAAGGTGGATTTTGAAGGGGAAGGTTTGCTACTGTGCCACTCACTGTCTGGATTCTATTAAGGCTTCACCCAGTCTCACACACAGAGACACCAAATAAAATATAGGAAGCCTGTTTCTGTTTCAGAATCTGCTCTCTTTCCAGGGAGGCAGCTCAGTCTAAACCCACTTCTTGGTACACAAAAGGCAAATATACAACTGAGTCCTTTTGCAGGCCCTGAGCCCTGCTGATGCCATTGAAGAAAATAGGTATTTGTGCATTTATTGTTGGGTGTTCATTTAAGCCAGACACTGAAATACTGGCTGGAAACTGTCCAGTTGCTTAAAGACAGGCATTAATTGAATTCTTGCTCTTCTAAGGTGGAAGATAAAATGGGTGCTACTGGCCATACAGGATAGGAAGAATAAAACAGCCTCCTCTGGGGCTCAGAATATCTGGAAGGCTCTGGTGGACATTGGAATGTAGCTGCCTGTAATTTGCCCTTCTCATTAGGGACTGTAGCATCAGTTCTGGTAAAGTGAAGTCAGTGGTAACTTCCAAACCCAATAATCACAACCTTGTGATTCTCTTAGAATATTAACTGCCAGATCAAGACTTCCTTTCAGCAGTTCTCACAACAGTGGTTACAGTGAAAAAAGAAATACCCCTGGATTATATTAGAGAAGTTTTTGTGTTGACCTTGTATCAAAAAATTGCCCTGTATGAAAGAGGGTTTAATAGCTTGCATTGAAGAAAAGATAAAAATATCCCAGACTCAGTTTAAAAATATTCAATATTGACAGTATTTCTGCTTACACATGGGATTCCTGTTACAGTTAATTCTGAGGCAAGGACATGAAAGGCAGGAGGATGTGGGCACTGGAGCACTTGGCTGCGATGGCTCCTGGTGACACAATTACTGCTGGAACCCCTCCTCAGCAGCAAGCACAGCCAGGGCAAGGCAGGGACCAAGGGAGAAGAGAGAATGAGAAAGAAAAAAGAAAATAACTTCTTAGGCTGGGTCAGAGGCTGTTCCAGGAGCAGATCAGAGGAGCCTGGCACTGGCATTGCACTGTCACTGTCCCCATCCTCGCACTCGCTGCTCCCACTGCTCCATCACTCCCACACACCCCAGCCTGGAGCTCAGAGCTCCCCCCGGGACTCCTTTGTGCCAGGACCGAGAAGTGCCTCACAGAGAGGTTTTTTTTTCCTTTTTTTTTTTCTTTTTCTTTTTTATTTTTTGTTCATTTGCTGCTCAGAAAATTGAGACACATTCCAGGCTTGTTTTACTGTTCCTACAATGACAAATTACACGTTAACGTCTGGAAGGCTACATTTTGTACAGTTCTGTTTCACACAGACAACCTGTTTGAAAAGCTGTCAAAATGCATCAATAACTTCCCATTATCTCCCCTGCAGGAAGTATCAAGGTACTGGGAGAAGCCAGCATCTTAATATACAAGAACTTTCAGGTGAGTTAAGGGAAAAAAAGTGGCTATTAAGACACCATATTTGTAGCATAAACCTGTAATGATTCAGCAGAAAGCTTTGGCACAAAGCAGAATTTAACCTGCAGCTTTTAGCACATCACTTAAAAATTCATCTAGCTCAATTTCACTAACTAACCAACTTTTATCATCAATTCTGGCAAATTCAGTTCCCCCAAACATGAGAACTCCAATCTGGGCACATCCTGACTTGTATTTAAGGGAACATCTCAAACAAAGATTTACTTTTAGAGTCAATAAAACCATTGTATTAATCCAATTTCACAGATGCCGATAATTATTTACTCCAGGGAAAAATGCTTTTCCAATCCAATGGTGAACTAAATAAGCCTCAATCTCAATTGCCCATGATAAAAAGTGTTTACCTCTACCAGCTAATTAGCAATATTTACTTGCCATGTCACAAGAGCCTATCATGAGGTGGCTAAAATTCTTTAGATGGGCTTTTTTAAAGTCAAAGTCACCAAGTATCAGAGTAGTCTCCATATTTTCATGACTTTGACCCCAAGGAGATGTGCATGTGAAGTGGTCAGTGGATTGTAAACATTTCTTAATGACTGCCCCATGAATATTCTGACTGTGCCTGAGCACGTGGAAGCCCCCTGAACTTCAGTGCTGTCATGGATTAACTCATGTGCTTTGCAGCACTATCATCACCACCACTGGGGGATTTCCCAAACACAATATGCAATAATTTTTGGAAAGAACGTATAAGGTAGGAATCAGTGGGTTTTGCCATGATTAAGCCTTCCATATTTTACTGTCAGGGTGTTTTCCATCCTCCAAAATGCATTTGCACTCTTCCATGCTGAGCTTGTGCTCCCTCAGAAGGTAAAGAAATGGCACCACTCAAAATGGTTTGTTCAGGCAATTTTGTAAGTTCATCACAGAAGTTTCCTGGTACTGCAGATTGGTAGCAGTAAAACAATGAACCTCCAGGGAACTTCTCTTGTCTAAAGCAAACTGATTCTAGGTGTTTTCAAGAAAGAGTTTCCTAATCAGAGTAACTGAAGACTCCAAAGTGCATCAAGGAATTCTCTCGTTTTCTTTTGCCCCCATTATATTAAGGTTTTAAACAATGATTTCTATTTTCCCCAATTTATCCCTGTGATATAGAATCAAAATTCTCAATTACAGTCTGAAAATACAAAGGAAAGGCCAATACTGCTGCTGGTTTTATCATTTGCATATGGAAGAGTAAGTCTCAAAACCTGGTGAAAATACTCTGGTTTGTACTACAGATTTCCTGCAAGGATCCAGTGTCTCTGTTCAGATTAAGTGTTTAATATTCTGCTGAGAATACATCACAGTGATATCCAGACAGGAACAACTGCATTTCAGCAGTAGTTTCTCTGCTTTGGTGCCCACGTGCACCCTGTGGCACAGGGGTCCCACCAGTGCTTTCAGTCATTGAGTGTCTGATGCAGCCTTTACAGAGCTCTCTACTGACACAAGGAACATGTTTAGTCCTTTCTTAGGGCAGGAGGGAGATGGCAGATCAGTAACCTTAGGAAGAAGCCTGGAATACCTCTTTGGAAGGCAGAAGATCTCAGAGCTACAGCAAGGGCTCACTTGGATTCTTTTGTAAAAGCTATCAGTCATCAGCCAGTAGAGTTTGGTAAAGGTATGACTCTGCAAGATTTCATTGCCCTCAAAAATTCCAGTCCTCTCAGCTGATGAATCATGCCTGGCAATTTATAGATACGTTTAAAGGAAGTTTGCTGCTCCCATTTTTTATGCCAGATGTAGTTTGTCTCTCACCAAGCAGCAGCTGAACTGCCCATCCAATATCTCTCACCAGGCAGGGTTTTCATTATGCAGAGCATTCCTCTGGGACACGATGCTCCTTGTAAGCCTGAAAGAAACAAATGCTGGATAGATTGTATTATGGGCTGAGTTTTGATGCTGCTTCAGATGAGCTGATAACCCTGAAAGAATGTATTTGCTGGATTAATTTCCTGTAGTTTTCATGGGCTACTCTTGACTGCAATATTCCTGGCTGCAATACACCTGGACATGACATTATCACCTCGAGCTGCCTGTGGGACCCCAGACCTCCCTGCCCCTCTGTGTGTGACTGGGAATGCCAACACTCCTGCTTTTATTTCAATGCATCTTTTAACAAACATTTAAAATGTAGAAATTCAACATTACCCAGAGATAGATTGTGCTGTCTTCTTCTATTTAATTGAGCCAAAGGCTCCCTCCATTGCAAGGATTTAAGCCAGGACAGCATTGTTCTTCATTAAATTTCAAGTCCTGGGTTATATAGTCACTGTGTGACCTTGCAAACACACATTTTGCACTTGCCAGTCACATCTCAAAGTTTTGCCCCTGTGATGAATGGCACACTTGATTCATAACCTGAGCCAGCTCATTAAACCAGCCCAAAGCTAAACATTTGCAACAGCCTAATCAAACAGCTATAAATTCCACCTGCCCTTAATTGTGGCTGTAAATCTGGAGCACCAGGCTCTGGAGGCAGCTCAGAGGAAACTCCAGTGGAAACAGCCCAGAGTAAAACTGGCAATTGCCACTCTCACAGAATCCCTGATCCCACCAGGAAACACAACAGTTCTGCCCTGAACATTTTATTCACTTACTCTGTTTAGGCTGCTTCATGCTTATGTTTCGTGTCAACAAGGTTTTATTACATATCTGGTTTGTGCTCTAAGGTTTTATTTGTTTCATGGTTTTTGTTTTCATATTTTATTTTTCAGGGACACAGGTGCATGGTTTTACAAAACTGAGCAGGCTGGTCTTAGAACTATGCCCATCATTCTTTACCCTTTATTTTTTCTCCCACCAAAACTCAAAAACATTTTCTTTTCTTTTTTAAACATAAATTTAAAAGCAAGATAAATAAGTATATATAAAGTAAAAACACATAACTGTTTTTTAAACAAGGATTTGTTAAATTATTCCAGCAGGTATTAACCATGTCTGTCAATTGATTTGTTTTAACTGTTGGTATGTGTAGAGACAGAGTTTAATTGATATCTGAATGATAAAAATCAGTACATTTTAGGAATCGAAGCACAAAAGCAAATGAGATACTTATACTGGCTTGTAGAAGGTTGCAGCTATGACACAGCAAACACTGAAAGTGAATATGGATAAAGTAAAGAAAAATTCCTTGGATTGACACCCAATTCACCTCAGCTTTGTGAGGCACTGAGGGATTGATCTCCAGCACTCCACCAACCCTCCCTGAAGGCACCAGGACCCTCCATGAGGAGCAGGGACCCCTCCAAGGGCTGCAGGAGCATCTTTGCTCCAGAGCTTTGGGAATTCAGCACTGAGGCCATGGGGTGAGAAATGCACATCCCCAGAGGCAGGGACAGCTCAGCTGCCCTGCCTTGCACCAGTCCTGGCTCCCCTTCTCCCACGGGCTGGCCTTGCTTCAGACACCCTGGGGGAGTCACCAGAGGACAGCCAAGACACTGCTGATGTTCATCCCTTTCTTCCCAAAAATAGGAACTGACCCAGCAGTCAAAATCTACAGTTCACCATCTTACCTCTAATAGATTTTAAAGAAGATTTTGGCTGTTGAAAGAGCACTGAAAAAAACCTGAGATATCAAGAAGAAAACAAATTAAGTGAAAAATAAGACTAATAAATTAATAACCCTGAGTAAAAATGAACTAACAGCTCCACTGCTGTTAATAATAGGATGGAGTAATGAGTAATGTTCTCAAAAGATGAGAGAATCTCAGGTCTGTAAGCTACTGGCACTAGTGGGCATTTCAATGTTGGACTACCATAACTTCCCAGAGCCATGGAAAAGAGCAGCAAGAGCAGTTCACTTTAAATTCTGAAATACAGCTTTTAAGATATCCTATTCCCTGACACACATCTTCTGATGGGGAACAAGAAAAAATAAAAACCCAGAGGAAAAAAATATAAACCAGCTAAAAGGCATCCATGGTTGACAGCAAGAAGAAACTAAAGCAGAACAAACTCTTATTCACAGCACTCTGATGTTCTTGCAGTAAAAGGATGAGTCCTAATAAACCAGAACATCAGCATCAAAGGACACGAGCAGAGGTTGTAAAGGAGCACAGAAGAAAGCAATGCATCTCCAAAGGATTCCTGCCAAGGAGGTGCCAGCTGTCTCCATGCACTCGCTGTCCCAAGGTTGAATAAAATACGTGGAAATCATTATTTTGCAGAGAGTGATGGGGTAATTAGGTGATTCTATCATACAGTGCTGCTTCTTACAGCACTGAAAATTAGAAATGTCCCAATCCTACAGCTGAGGAGACAGGCAGAAACACAGGAATTCATGGGAAGATGGAGTACTGGCATTTTAATTCAGAGCTCATGAAACCTTCTTTCTTTCCTCTTAGTTTCTGTTTTCCCTCTTAGACAAACAAGGTGAAACTGTGTGGAGTTCCTGCCTCATCCTGTACTCCTCATGCAGCCGAGATTCCATCAGCTGCTGGAAATCCCTGATCCTTGTGGGCAAACACACAGCCAGAGAGCCAAGGGCAGAACTGCAGCTACCTGACAGTCAGACCCAGATCATCAAACACATCTCAGCCAGGGAGTGGAAAGCGAGGGAAAAAAACCACAAAAACAAAGCAAAACCAAAAAAAAAACAAACAACAAAATCACAACAATTTCAGCTTGTGGTCAAAACAAGCAATGAAATTGATGTGTTAAATTTTAAAAAAACTAAACGAAAATATTTTCACCACCACAGTTGTTTCTTTAACATGTTATTTTCCATAGAGTGCACACACAAGCACGAACAACTCCCTGGCTAATTAAGATGTTGTGTTTCCTCTGTCTGACTAACAAGGACCTGACCTGAACATATTTCAGAGATCTGCACTGGAGGGAAACCCCAGCTCACTCCCACGCCTGCAAGTCAAGAACAACTGCAGTAGTTAAAACATTGCATCAATTCAAACCACCACCACCAAAATCCCACACCCTGTTTCACCCCTGGGGTGAGGAATGAGGAAATGGAGCCATGAGAAAAGGCCTGGTTTGAGCATCCAGAGCATCCCCAGCTGACCAGCCCAGCCCTGGCTCTGCTCAGCTGTCCCCAGGTGTCACCTGCCCTTGGAGCATCAGGCTGAGTGTGGAGCTCACCTTCCAAGTGACAGAACACCCTAACTCATTGCTGCATGTCCCTCTGCACAGACAGACAAAAGGTCCTCCTTGCCCTGGCACCAGCTCCCTGGCCATCTCCTTGGCTGTACAGATTTACAGTGCAAACCCACAGTCACTCATATCTTATGTTCTGACTTTAGCACCCTGCCTTTGGCTGACCACATCAGTACCCAGTAGAACCTGTATACCCAGGTGAAAGGACCATAAAATATCCTGCTGCTATAAGTCCCAGTAGTACCCAGGGATCCCTAACATGGATATTTTTCTGTCTGCAATGTTCTAAGGTTTTTAGATTTACAATGTTTGTAGTATGGACCAAACTCTAAGAGAGGGCAAGTATGCACAAGCCTGCTGTTTTCACAGCTGCAGCCAGATAATCAAAAAGAATTGGGCAAATAGACATGCAAAATGAACAGGCCTCTGGATACTGTGAAAGCAATCCATAGGTTTTGCAAGGAATTTTCTTCTGGCTTATTCCCAAGTAGAGGTCTCAGTATCACTGCCCTGGGGCTGGATATCTGTCCCCCTTTTTGCATGAGGTGGTTTCAGCCCCTCCAGGAGCATCCTTATCTGCACAAGGCTGAGGCTGACCTCCTTGCTGCCTGTGAGGAGCACACCCACTCCAGAGGGGAATGTCCTGTTCTCCCTGGCTGCAGGAGATGCTGGCCTGGACCCTCCTGAACACTGCTCAGCCCTCTGCTAGTGACCACAAACAACAACTGAGTGGGGCCATCCCATGCATTCAGCATTCAGCAGAAAAACCCCAAGGAAAGGGAGCAGATCCATGAAACAAAGAAAGGGCTTCAGGACAAGGCCCTGCTATGGGCTCCAGACACCACCAAGCAGAACTGGGCTCCCTTCTCCTGGAAATACCCTTTTCCTTCACACAGGTTGCCTTTGAGATCTCAAAAGCAATAGAGAGCACAGAACAGGAACAGCCCTTGGGGCTGAGGGGAGAGAGAGAAGGGGTCAGGACACCCAGGAACAGCAAAGTAAGAGCAGTCACTTTCTCCTGAGCTTGATATGCTTTTGATATTTTGCTTTTTGATAGGTTTTGCATATCCTCGCCACTGGGCAGAGTGAAGTGAGGAACTGCATTTAAACACAAAGCCATTTTCCTCCCTGATGCACAGCCCTTTGCCTTGGAATTCACCAGCACCATTTCCTCTGTTTTGGAAATGCAATCCCATCCAGGCAGTTTGGAGCTCTCAGTACAAGGAGGTGTTGCTGTCTGTACTCAGGCCAGTGCTCTCCATTCCACACCATTTTACAGTTCCAGCCAGCACAGACAGTCTTGAACAGCACAAGGACCAGAGAACAGCCTCCTAAGACAGCTCTGAAAACCCACTTTCATCCTCTCTACTCCAGTGGAACAATCTGGGAAATCTGACTGCACAGAACCTGATGGCCCCACTCCAAAACCCCTGGAAGAGCTGAACAGATCTCCTACATCCAGAGCAGGGACAAGGCAAGGTCAGGATGTATTGATGGCTCCTGTTCAAAGAGATGCTCACATAAGGCAGCACTCTTAAATCAGAGAGTCTGTGGGAGCCTGGGGCCCTTAGTCCCCTTCAAATCCATTCCCTAGCAGGGCAGTGGTAAATCTCAGGGTCCTGGGGATGGGAAGTATGAATGATTGCCCATAGGCTGTCTGGGGTGTTTGAACAGGTACTTAAACACTCAATTGTGGTGTGAGTTATGTCCAGGCACTGCAGCTCTCCTGTCCATGGACTGCTGCCCTGGCCAGAAGGTGTCAGGTTTATTGAGCACATGCAGCCAGTCCAAAATGCCCTGGATATGTCACTGCTAATTCATCTTCCCGTGTGGTCTAAATAAGCCCAGGCCTTGAGAGACCTAGATTTGATCCAGCCAGACACAATTTGGTGTCCAAAGTCCCAGATCCTACATGATGGATCTCAGATCTTTCCAGACCAGGACTCCAAGCAGAGAAGAAGAAATTCAGCCAGTGGGCAGCCCTGGGGTCCAGCCCAGCAGAACCACCACAAAGAAAGCTGCAGCCAGCTCAGGCCAAGGGGTGATGGAAAATGAGGATCAGGATTTGGCGACCTGGATCCAGCACAGGAAGGACAATTTAGCTGCAAAAGTTCTGCTGGTGCTGTGTAACAAACCTGCCACCTGCAAGGCTCAGTGTCTGTATGAGAACACACCCCAAAGGGCAATGGCAAGACCTGGCCTCTCTAACGTGCTTTACTGTGGACTGTTGCAGTCTGGTTCAGTTCTTCCTTCCTTTTGAAACCACAAAAATCCTCCCCTGTCTCTCATTTTATTCTCCTTCTTTCCCCCCACAAATGTCTGTCACAGATTCTTTCCAGCTGTTACCCATTTTCTTCTGGAAAGATCAGGAGGTCCATCCACAAACTCATCTCCTGGAAAGAGAAACTCGCTTTTCTATTCTCTTGCACTGAACGTATTTTCCACTTTGTCTGGGGACTTCCAGGCAGGCAGTCATACAAGTCCAGAATATTCCTAGAGGCACCTGAAATCAATGGGGTAGCAGCAAGGTCTCCCTCTGCAGATTTCCATGGCAGCAGTACTGAACACACACCATGCCTGCCTGGCATGATAATGACCACTTAACTCCACGTCCTCCTGGGTTTGCCCTGAGTTTTGCTGTTGTTTTCCCCACTGCTGAGCTGATTCTCCCTGGTGGATTTTGGGGATACCACTGAACTGCAGCAGCCCCTGCCTGCCAGGCTCAGCCCCCTGCGGGTCTCACACAAACCTGGCAGCCCTGGAGCTCCAGATCAATGGCTGAGAGCAGGTTTGTGTGTGAAAGCAATATGGATTCTTTCTTGTAATGGATTTGCCCACCAGGTTTGTGCTGGGCTGCTGAGTAAAACACAGGAAGCTGGTTTCTCCTCCCTGCCATGGTGTGCAGATTGATCTGTCCCAAGGTAAAAGGTATCAGGTGGTATCATGGAGGCTAAAAAAATTTCTGTCACTTCAAGGTTTTAAGTGTTGGGGGTTTTTTAGATCTGTCTTAAAAGAAAGAGGGATATTTTCCTATACCTTTAGTGAATATAAAAGAAAAGGAAGAGGTAAAAGAGCCAAACAGTTTAGAAGGAACCTGCAGGAATGTACGTGACTACAGAGCCAGCAAGTCCAGAGAAGAGTCATTTCAGCCCTATCACTTTTACAGTTGCTTAAAATTGCAAACATGCTGCTTAAATTTGCTGAATTAAATATTTTGTTTTCTGTTCCTGAAATGAGAAAAATACAAGTGTCAGCAAAGACAACCTGAGGCACAGAATCCACTGTATACAAAACTACTTGGCAGTGCTCTAATCAGGACTTTATCCTGTAAGGCTCCTAAGTTAGACAGACAGAGTGACCCCAAACCAGGACACAGTTTAATTGCCTCACCCAGGGCCAGCTGACCTTTCCTCAGCCCATTGCTTGGCCAGCCAATGTTTTTTGGCATCAAAAAAGACTGAATTGTGTTTAGTCACTTTTTATTTTCTCACTTGCACACTGTTTGGCCATTGAAGGACAGGACAATACACAGACCTGATGCCACAAAATTCCCCAGGGAATTCCCCCTCTTCAAGTGGAGAATTTTCAGTGAACAGCAATGAGGCTCTTGTAGAAAAAAATCCTCCTTTCCTGTAAAGTACACAAAATCAGAAAGGATCATATTTTTTTCTTCTTCTTCTCTGAAAATTATTTATAAGAATAGATTTACAAGAACAAACCCAAGTTTGCTCTAGAATGGAATATTTCAAACCATGTTCAAGGTACTATTCACTATAACTTAATAATTTTAGTGCATTCAACACTCTCTTTGAAAACAAAATAAAGAAAAAGCATATGAAATATGCTTAGAACTACTTGTAATTCCCTTATTAACAGCATATTTTCCATGCCTTATTTATCCTTTCTGCTGGCATATCTGCTGCAGACTTTGAATCAAAGTAAATCTATATTCTTTTTATTGCCAATTTTGACTGGATTCCTGATAATAAACCATTAAAATGACAAACAAGTATATAAAACAAATGGAATCATTGATGCCTATATATCACAGTTCTTGACTATAATAAGCACATCTCTCCTCTTTCTCTCTTGTCTTACATCTGAAGAGGACTTTTTATTTTTTTAACACAAGTCATAATTCAAAATTATCCTACTTAGGCATCAAATCACATCTACAGCTGACTCTTTTTGGAATTTCATACTACATTTTGCACAAAATTAAGTGAAGGCAGAACTGGTGCTCCTTTGGGTAAATGCTCATTCTATTTCTCTCTTCCTAGACTACTTTAAGTTACTCTAAGCTTAATGAAATTTAATGCTGAAATATTTCCTGTAAGAAATTAAATGTCCAGCAAAACTGTCAGTTTTCAATATGAATTATTGCTCAATGCTAGGGGAAGCTTCTGCATGGACCTGTGTTCCCTGGAGACTGTGCAGGCTTTATCTCAGCCCTGTCACCTCTGCAGCTGCCACAACCAGCTTTGCTTTTCCAAATTTTGATCACATTATTTCACATTATTGAGGTTGTCACATAAAAATCTCTTGCATCAAGCCAAAGAAGCATTCAGTGTAGGGAAAGATNAATTCAGTTCTTTTTATTGAGCAGGGTACCAGCCCTGCCAGAGCAGAACATGACCTCAACACCTCCCCAAACATCTCCCAGCTCTCCAGTCCCTTTAATTTTACTGTCAGAGTGGAACCCAACGCCACCAAAATGCAAATCTTGAGCCAATCCAGGATGCAGAAATTTCCACTTTTTGAGAGCAGTCCTTGGGAGCCTTCCCTAACATGGCACTTCTCTTCAATCCCATGGAAAATGAGGCCTTTCCACAGAACTACACCCATTGCTGATCTCAGGATATTGCACTGCTCCAGGCCAGGGCACTGCAGGTATCTTAGCAAGCTGAGCCTTTGGGGACTGCTCTGAGAAACACCCTATGGGACTCATCCAGCTGGGGAAGAAACAGATTTATTTTTTAAAATAGCAGGAAAAAAAACGACAAAAGAATTAATGATCTAAATTAGAAACTAAATCGATTTGCTTTGAAAGTTCTTAAAGTGTCATCCCTTGTGCTGCTGAAGGAGTTTGGGCTGAATTCTCAGTGTTGTAAAGGAACTCATTCCAAGGAGCTTCTCATCAGCTGGGAGGTCTCAAATCTGGAGCAGTGAAGAGTGTGGGATATGCACACCCAGTTTAAAATTTGCACCCCTGGCATTCTTGTGCTGCCTTTGTTTCTCCTAGAGAAAAATCCCAGAAGTTAAACAAGATTCCTGATTTCTGAAATTTCTCTGCAGAGAGATTATATTTGTAGAACCTCCTAGTAATAACCTAGAGCTTGTAGAGTTTTGTTTTAAATTTGCTATCACTTCCAATCCTCATTTACAGTCCTGTAAACATTCTTCCTTTCTGCTGGCCATTTAGCAACCATCATATTGATATTTCTTAACAAAACAAACCAAGCCACTCACCCAGGCTGAGCTCAGACTGTCTCAGCCCAAGGCTCTGCAGCAGCAGGACCTGAGGGTGCTCCCCCTTGGCACTTCCTGCTCCTGTTGCTCCTCCAAAGACACAGAATTTGGTGACAAATGCACCAAAGTTGCCTCAGCAGTCCCTTCCCACACCCCAAACTGCAGCCAGGGTTTGGGGGGCAGCAGCAGCCCTGAGTCTGGCACTGGCTGGGGTTCCCAAATTATCATTCTGATTTTCAAACACTGGTTTTGCTTTTAGCTATATGAATCCCCAAACCTTGGCAGATGTGTAATAATACAGAGGCAGAATTAGGAAACATTTCAACAACTCAAAGGCACCTCAAAATGGCTCTGTCTTTACCTCATCACATTTCAGTGGGTGCTGGACAAGTCCAAAAGCCCTGCTGGAAAAAAGCCCAATGGCTCCAGCTGTGGACCTCTGGAATAGACTGACCGGTCTGAGAACATGACACAGAAATGTTAACTATATATGCTTAAATAAAAATTATAAAAATTATTTGATGCCAAAAACTTACTGCATTTAAAAAGTTTATTAAAACATCCTGTTCAGAAACGTACAAGACACCTTAATTTAGGTGTCTACAAGACACCTACCAAATGAAGTCTGTTTGAGCCTATTCCTGCTGTCCCTAAATCCAAATGAAAGACACTGTCCAACCCAATTTCTGGCCTAAACATTACAGAGAAATTAGGTTTAAATGTTCTTGCCCCTTGAAAATATAGATTATCTTCCACTTAATAAGCTTTGAACTAAAGTTTACCTTTCTATGGGAAAGTCTTGTCAGCATTACCAAAACTTATTTCAGAGAACAATCCTATTTCATAAATCAAAAACAGCTCATCATTCTTAAAAATGCTAAGTTTAGAGATGTACATCCACTTTCCAGCTGCCAACAAGCCATAGACACCATGAAGGCACATTTAGCGTTAAGTGAAGGTCTCGAAGATGGTGGAGACTACAGCCTGATAACTACATTTGAAATGCTCAGGATTTGTAAACCAGATATGTTTTTTTAACAATAAATTTTAAATTCCCTTTAACTGGGATGTCCTTTGCCTCAGTTGCTCTTTTGCTTTGTGAACTTTCGGAACTCACATCCTCCAGCTCTTCTCCACTGCCACAGAAACAAACATGAAAAAATGTGAAATGTGAGACAAGCTCAGAGTGCAGAACACTGCAGCAGATGGTTACAAAGAGACAGCAAAGCTTACATGAAAAGGAATTTAGAAGCAGAGAAAAAAGGTTCACTGCTGCTTCCATTCAAGGGGAAATCAAGGTTCCCCCCTCTCTGGAACATGCTGAGATCAATGCTCAGTTTGTTGGGACTCACAGAAGCACTCAAAGGTGGCCTCGCTCCCTCTGTCGTGGAACCAATTTACCATGAATGTCACTCAGAGCTGCTTCCAAGCTTTGTCATTTCATAACTCAGGATACTATTTAAGGGGAGTCCCAAATTAATGTGAGCTAGACCTTTAAAGTCAGCTTTATGGTTTCCAAAATAACTGGTTTGTGAAATGGAGGGGGGAGGCAGGGGGGCACACAAGCAGTGCCACTGATGGAGTTTATTGTGTCAGAATAATGCAGAATATAGCTGTGATTAGATTGCTGCTGCCTGCATAAGCATGATAGCACCTGAGAATTCTCTCCACGAAGGCCATTTTGTTTTCTTGTGTATTTTATCACTTTCAGAGGTTTCAGACTGCTTTTCATCAGGAAGAAAGCCTGTCTGCCTAAGCTGCCTTTGAAATGCACACACAGGAATTTATTCCCATTTCAGACCTGCTGACCCAAACAAGCTTACCAACAGCAAGCCCCATGTTCTGCACATCCTAACCTCCTCTGGATGCACTTTCAGCTGCTTCCCAAGCCCCTCGTTTGCCTGGCTGATAACTCATCCACCTGCTGCCTCTCAAAGCAAGCACGGATTGAGTTCTGCCACATTTTCCCCCTGAAGGAGCTTTAATGTAGGTCTTTCACCTCGAGCTGAGGATTTTCACCAAACTTGGGGGAACTCTGTATTTCTGAAGGCTCTACATCACTTTCAACTTCAGTGGAACCTGGCCCTGGCTTGGAAGGTAATTAGCAGGAGGCTGATGAAGATGCACAAGTAGTCACACAGGGCTGCTGGCTACAGGTGTGTCTGTGCTGAGTGTGAAACAACATCTCTGTCTTAGGTTGCAATACAGAATGTGACCAAAAGTATGTATTCTATCACCATCTGTTGAAATCAGCTGGGGCAGTGATCCTTATCTCTGTGAGAGATATTCTCTGCTAATGGGCCATCTGTTAAAATCAGGGGGAGCAGTCATCTTTATCTTTTCCACAACCCATCCTTCCTCCAGGAAGGTATCGTCTGTTAATGGGTCATTGGGTCCCACTGAATGACTGATAAAATCACATCATCCCATTGGGAGATGCTCCACCCAGGGGGAGGAGCCAAGCCTTTCCTACCTAGATAAAATCTGAGATCTGGAACACCAAGGCAGCCTTTTTCCACATCATCACTGGACCTTTGGAGGAAAACTGCATCTTCTACAGGAGCACTGCTGCAACAGAACCACATCTGTCACTGCAGGNAGGGACCCGGGGGTCCTGGTGGATAGCCAGGTGGATCTGAGCCAGCAGGGCCCTGGAGCCAGGAGGGACATCCCTGTCCTGGGGGATGAGGCCCAGCAGCACCGGCCAGGCCAGGGAGGGGTTGTCCCGCTGGGCTGAGGCGGCCTCACCTCCAGTGCTGGGGCAGCTCCCAGCACCACGAGCTAAAATAAAGACATGAAGCCATTAGAGAGTTTCCAAAAGAGGCCATGAGGATGGTGCAGGGCCTGGGGGAGCGGCTGAGGGCACTGGGCTGGTTCAGCTGCAGCACTGGAGCTGAGGGCAGAGCTCTGCTCTGGGCAGGGGCAGCACCAGGGAGCGGCTGGAGCTGGGCCAGGGCAGGCTCAGGCTGGATTTTAGGGAAAGGTTCTGCTCCCCCAGAGGGTGCTGGCACTGCCCAGGCTCCCCAGGGAATGGTCCCGGCCCCGAGGCTGCCGCAGCTCCAGCAGCGTTCGGACAGCGCTGCCAGGGATGCACAGGGGGATTGCTGGGGGGTCTGGGCAGGGACAGGGGCTGCATCCAGGATCCCTGGGGGTCCCTCACACTCAGGATATTCTGTGGTCCTGTGGTGTTACATAAAATTAAAACCAAACAAACCACACACCCCCTAAAAGGAAAAAAAACAAACTCAGCTTCAAAAACCTTCAACTTGCTGGGTCTCAGTCTGAATGTGAAGGAGGTGAGGGTGCCTCTGATTCCATTACACAGGGGATTTGAAACCCACACAAGTGATTTAGGAGCCTTTTGTAAAAGGCCTTGAGTGTGACAGGCAGGCAAGGACAAGCCCAGTCTCCCCAATGAAGGAAGCTCAGGAGATATTTGGATCTGGAGGGCAAGACATCATCATTAAGAGCAGGAGGAAGATAACAGAAACTGGAAGTTAGACACACATGGATAGAAAAAACGGCTTTGTCCTACCTAAATTTGAGTCTGAAACTGTATTTGAGCTTTTACTTTTTATTTATTTCAACATTCTACTTATGAATGCAGTAATATAAAAAGCAATTCAGCCTTAATTATAGTGGTTTAGCTGAGTTGCTATAATTTTCCTGTCCCTTAATTCTTCCCATGTTTATAACTATCAAAGAGCTTAGGCTCTGGTAAATTTTTTATTCTTCATAATTGCCAAGCCTGAGCAGAGCAGTAAGAGCTCCACGCTTAGCATTTCCTCATGTAATCTAAAGTCACACTGTGCCAAATATAAGGCACTTGAAGTAAGTCCCTGTGGGTAGCAATGTATCTGCTTTAACTTATGGCACACGAGGTGTGTGATGTGGATTTTGGAGCCACCCACACACCTATTCACCCCCAGCCCACCCCAGCCAGGCACCCTCCTAATGCTGCTGCTATAGCACACACAGCTCCTGTCTTTATCCTCTTGTTACTCCTTTGTTCAGCAGTCACAATTTATTTCTGTACTTCTACTTTACTGGAGCAATTCACACTGGGAACCCAAACCTAGGGAATTCCTGCATGTCCCTGTGTCCCTGGGATACTTCTCCCCAGTCCTGGGAAAGGGAAGCAAGGCAGTGCCAGGGAGGGGGAGAGGATCTGATCCTTCACTCAGCAGCTTTCCCCTCCCAGAAAAAGGGTGATGTTCCACCACACTCTCAGAGTCTACCCAGGAAAACAAGCAATAAAGCATCCTAATTGTGGTAGCAGCAACCTGCAGATTTTACTTTAAACAGACAAACAATTGAAAAAATGCATTTTGAAAAAATTCTTGTGTGTTGCCTAAGGTTTGGGGAAAACCTTAGGCAAAGGACAAGAATATGGGAGAGACTGAGCAAATTCTTTCAGATGTTGCAAGCTCCCAAATAAATGGGAAAAGAAAAAGTCCCTAGCTACACTTGAAAGACGGTTATTTCCTCAAAATTCCTATTTGATCACATAAAATGTGGCCACTGGTGATGCAAAGGAACTTTCCTACAAAAACAGTTCTAGGTTTTGTGAGCAGCCCAGCTCCCACAGAGCACGAGAGAAGGCAGGTCCATGTGCACCCCTGTGGGATCCCTGGAGCCCTACCAGAACCCACCATCCAAATGGCTGCATCCTGCAGGAACAGCCCCTGACCTTTTTAATTTCCTTCCTTTCCTGTTTAACTTTAATTTTCAAAGGTTTGCCCAGGGCCCTTTGCTGTACTCTATTGTTTTACACGATCAGAGCTGTCCTCCTTCAGAGGAGACTCCCTGAGCCTGCCCATGTTGCTTTTCCCTGGAAGATCCTCACCCCATGTCCCCCAAAACAAACACTCCATGCACAGCCTGGCTAGGAAGCACAGATTCCAAGGCCAGTATCCAAAGGCTTCCTCAGCAGGGCCTGAATCCCCAACAAACAGCTTGTCACAGCTTCAGTTTACAGAGTTTATAATTGTTTTGGGAGGTGCATTACAAAGTAATCAAAATGATAACAATTCCAAAAAAATTGCAGCGGGTTGTGTGGAAAGATTAAACAGCTTGGTCCTATTCTCACTGGGAAACGGGAGACTTAGCAAAGATGGAATTAACATTTTTAATATTGTGAAGGGGAATTAATAAGATGAAAAATATTGGGGGTGGGAATCAAGAAATAACCTGATGGACAGCAGGTATTCTGCTGCTATCTGGAGGCTGGGGAGGGAAGGAGGATTTTGTTTGTGGAGTCTCAGCAGGGAGCAGAGCTTGCCTGGGAGGTTCAGGCCAGCAAGGCAGTGACCTGTGGGGTACAAGTGGCACAACATGTGGCCAGGCAGAGTCCTCACAGCTGGCCCCCCACCAGGAGCTGTGTGACCCACCTGAGGGGGTTTTGTCCAGGTGACATGGTGCAGCAGGGGCACAGGGCTGGGATCCCACCTGCACCCATCTGCTCACTCACAAACCAACACAAGAGGTGAGTGCATGCCTCCAGCAATCTCAGAGCCAGCCACTCACCCAAATGTTAATTACCCCAGGGTACAGCACATATGGGACAGGCTTTGTTTCTTTTCGCTTGTAAGCAAAGTAATTTCCAGGCGATGTTGCCATCGTGCTTGATTTAGATTTTGTAACATCCTGGAAACCCTGACATGACGTGAATGATGGCTCTTAAAACATACTCCAAAGCTGCCTCCAAGTCCTTCCACTAANGCTTCAGTTTACAGAGTTTATAATTGTTTTGGGAGGTGCATTACAAAGTAATCAAAATGATAACAATTCCAAAAAAATTGCAGCGGGTTGTGTGGAAAGATTAAACAGCTTGGTCCTATTCTCACTGGGAAACGGGAGACTTAGCAAAGATGGAATTAACATTTTTAATATTGTGAAGGGGAATTAATAAGATGAAAAATACTGGGGGTGGGAATCAAGAAATAACCTGAAGGACAGCAGGTATTCTGCTGCTATCTGGAGGCTGGGGAGGGAAGGAGGATTTTGTTTGTGGAGTCTCAGCAGGGAGCAGAGCTTGCCTGGGAGGTTCAGGCCAGCAGGGCAGTGACATGTGGGGTACAAGTGGCACATGTGGCCAGGCAGAGTCCTCACAGCTGGCCCCCCACCAGGAGCTGTGTGACCCACCTGAGGGGGTTTTGTCCAGGTGACATGGTGCAGCAGGGGCACAGGGCTGGGATCCCACCTGCACCCATCTGCTCACTCACAAACCAACACAAGAGGTGAGTGCATGCCTCCAGCAATCTCAGAGCCAGCCACTCACCCAAATGTTAATTACCCCAGGGTACAGCACATATGGGACAGGCTTTGTTTCTTTTCGCTTGTAAGCAAAGTAATTTCCAGGCGATGTTGCCATCGTGCTTGATTTAGATTTTGTAACATCCTGGAAACCCTGACATGACGTGAATGATGGCTCTTAAAACATACTCCAAAGCTGCCTCCAAGTCCTTCCACTAACCATAAGAAATTGAGAAGAGGAAAAGGAAAACAGGCAGGACATCATTTGCTTTCTTATCAACTATTTTATCATAAATTTACTTAAAAAAAAAAAAAAAAAAAAAAAAAAAAAAAAAAAAAAAAAAAAGAAACAACNAAAAAAAAGAAGAAGCTACAGAAATAGCCCTGCATCACAACTAAATATCTGCAGTTAACACATGCAGATCTGGGTAACATATTCATGCCACCCCAAACAAAAACCAGCATAACTTTCAGAAACTTGCATCCATTCCTGAACAAAATCATCATCTTCCCAGCCTGGGTCATGTAGGATTAATGCAATCTACAGCCAAGGCTGAATATATCAGGGAGCTTCACGTCACAAAGGCCAGGTGCTGCTAGTGAAGAAGCTGCAGCCCTAGCACAGCTCGTGCTGGAATTTCCACCCAGCTCCTGAAGAAGCTTTTCCCTTTCCCTCCGAGTTCTCTCCCCCATCACCTGCCTTAGTAAGGTGGAGGCAGCTCAGGAGACAGGGGCAGGGAAGGCAAACAGAAGCTACAGGAGTGTATCTACAACCCTTGGCGTGATGTCCAGGTCTGAAAACACTGCCTTCAGTACAGCAAAATTACAGGAATTTTCATTTCAGAGTGTATTAAGCTACAGCTGAATACTGAGTATCTGTGGGGCCAAATCCTGCTGTCACAAGCATTGTACTGCTCTGAGCAAAGCTAGGGGGCAAGGAAGGCACAAAGAGTGCTGTGCTCTTTTCAAATCACCTACAAACATTCCATTCCTACAGTACTCCACTGCAAACTGACAAATCCAGCTCCCTGGGCACTGTTTTTTTATTAACCTTTTAAATTATCTAAATGTTTGCAAAAATTGTTGTCATTTTGCCACATGCTTCCTTTTCCACTTGAGCTTCGTAGTGCAAAAGTGACAAGAAGTGGGAAGAAAGGTTAGAAAAGCCAACCAATCCCATTCTGGAGTACAATTAACAGAGTACTTCAGTTTCACAGGGCAGTGCTGGCTTAGTAAACATAATGATAGCTTTACTCCAGGTATAAATGAGAGGGCATGCATTTGCATTACTAACACACCTTGACAAAGGTTCCAAGATCAAAGACAAGCTGTCAGCATAATTGTAAAATAACACTTTCCCTTCATTTTAATTACTTGAAATAGCTTTTCTGTATTATTAATAATGTACTTCACCATTAGAGCAAAACTTGATTAAAGGCACTGCTTTGTGCACAAACACAGAGGAGCTTTGCATAACATGGGAATCACTTAGAGATGTGTTTGGACCATGCTCAGGCACAGGGTGGGATTGTGGGGGTCTCCTGTGCACCAGGAGTTGGACTGGATGGTCCTGGTGGGTCCCTTCAGCTCAGGACATTCTGTGATTCTATGTTTGGATTGCAAACACAGAACAAAACTAAGCAAATGTGCTTACTTCAAACCCAGCCAAATCCAGGCAGTTTGAAGCAAGACTCTGAGAAGTTCCCAGCCCCAAGAGGCAGCTGCTGTGAATCCAGCCTGAAAGCCCTGCCAGGCAAGAAATGAGAAAAATGTCATGCCCACCAAACCCCTCATCTGAGAGCAGGTCACCCTTCTCACAGGAGAAGGAATAAATTGTATTGGGAAGGAATTGTTCCCTGGCAGGGTGGGCAGGCCCTGGCACAGGGTGCCCAGAGCAGCTGTGGTTGCCCCTGGATCCCTGGCAGTGCCCAAGGCCAGGCTGGACACTGGGGCTGGGAGCAGCCTGGGACAGTGGGAGGTGTCCCTGCCATGGCAGGGGGGACTGGATGGGATTTAAGGTCCCTTCCAGCCCAAATCATTCTGTGAAGAAACTCTGTGATCTCAAGTCTGCTCCAGTGCCCTCTAAGCCTCTCTCCAACACTTCAGTGTGTTCTGGAGGAGTCCCCACATCCAGCTGCTTTAGCCACAGCTGGTGATTGGCATCCCCCAGACGTCCCATGGCTCATTTTCCCACCTCACAATCTTACACTTCCTACCCAGAAAAGGACATCACAGCCCTGATGGCCAGGGTCACACAGCCCTGGCTGTACAAAAGCAGGTGACACCCTGCTCTTGCACTCCCCCAGTATTGCTAATGCATCAGTGCAACAAAATAAACACCACAAAAGTACCCATTGCTGTAATAATTCTTCTCAGTTTGACATGTCCTTCTCTCCAAGAAAATGCCTTGCATTTGAGGCTTGAAGGATTAAGTGATTTAATAGGTTTTTGCATCCCTATCTTCCCTGACTTCCATTTGATAGCTCTGGTCCAGCCTCAAGACTCACTGAGCCATTTCTGCAGATGATTAGTTCTCTGGATACATTTTGCATTGTTTGATTGCATTTAATAGAGGAATACTGTAGTACAAGACTAAAAACAAATTAATTCACAATAGATAAACTTTTACGGTCACATTTTTTAAAAATTCAACAAAAACTCAATTTGCTTTACATGTGAACAACTTAGATGTTTTTCCAAGAGATGAACAAACTGCAGGCATTTCATAATCCCCAAAGCAGTGACCACAACAGCTCACCAGTGTTAGACTTGTCATTTGTTCTAGAGCACACGCAGCAAGTTACAAACTTCCCTCCTACGGAGTGTGGTGATTACTGCAGTGATGACGCTGATTTTTCCCAAGCTGCCCTGTCCTGTGCTGGAAAGGGCTGGCACACTGCAGCTTCTCTGTGGAGAACCATCAACACTCCATCAGCTCGTTAGCAGCCAGGCAGAGAGGATGCCCTTGGGGTGGTTGTGTAGTTTCTTCCTAAACAGGGATATAGCCCATGAGAAACACACCAGAAAAAAAAAATGACCGAAAACAAACAAACAAACACACAAAAAAACCCCAAAAAACACCAAAAGCAAACAAATGAAAAATGAACAAAAATAAACAAAAAAAAAGAACCAAAACCAAACCAAACAAAAACAAAAACAAACAAAAAAAAATTAAAAAAATCTCTTCCCCCCCCAAAAAAAAAACAAAAGCAACCAAATGAAAAATAAAAAAAACAAAAAAACAACAGAAAAGCACCAAACCAACCAACCAAAATACTAACATTCTATGAGTCTCTGATTTCAGTTGTTGCTACTCAGACACAATTAGGCACTGAACCTGTACTGTTACATTCCACCCAAAATTTGGAATGTCCCATTGCAAAGGTCTTGGCCGTCTCTACAGCACCATTTTATGAGGTAAAAATGGGAGCAGCTGGATGAGCCTGAAGGGAAAGGTCACCTGGAAATCATGGCACCACTCTCCTTTAAAGAGGATTTGCCTCCATGGGTATTGGCCATCCCTCGTGCTGTCTGCAGACCTGGGAGCTTCCAAACTGAGCTGTGCCTCCTGCAGTGCCCCAGAAAATGCCCCCAGCCCCAGCTCTGTGCCTGTTCCACATAACTGGTGCTCACAGGGAGCTGCAGCTCAGCCCAGCAGGAAAAGCAATGCAGGGCCCAGGGCTGCAGCCCCACATCCCCATGGATATCTGCAGTCCAAGCAGGGCCAGCCTGTTGAGACTGTAGTTTTCTTTAAAAGAGCTGAGCAGTTGTTAGTTGCTATAAAGTTGTTTATTGTAAAGGCACATCAGTCTCAAAAGGCAAAGAGTCCCAAGTGTTCAAGTCCATGCTAAAAGCTTTTGGGATCGAGTCCCAAATAGAAGTAAAGTCCCAGTTAGAAGCAGAAGCAGCTCCTGGTGCAAGGTCCCAAGAGGGCCAGAGTTGCAGCAGGTCCTCCTTGATCTCCTGGGTCACAACAGGTCCTCCTTGATCCTGGAAAAGCAAGACAAAGCCCTGAGATCCTGGGAATGAGGAGGATTTTCTCCCAGTGTTCCCTGCAGCCCCAGATCCTCATTAGGCTCCATTTTCTTGGCTAATTGAGTTCTAGTACCGAGTCCTGAGCAGTGACAGAGGCTGCAGCTGGTACAGAGCCCCGAGAGGCAGGTGCTCCCTGGTCTTTTCTCCTTGTGTTCTCTTCTTCTTGTTCTTCCTCTTCTTCTCCATGTGGTGGTAGTGATGATGATGATGGTGGAGGAAAGGAGAGCGAAGAGAGAGAGTGAGAGAGCTCTCACTCCAATACATGGATTCTTATTTACAAATTACCTAATGAGCTAAAAACACAAATCTGAAACATTTCTTCCTAAACGATTACAATTCTAGTTTCTTAGTATGAAAGTTTACGTATAATCTACACATGTGGCCTATCTGTTCTATCTGAAAAATGTAAGCAATATTCTTACTATATTTTTATTATGTCTAAAACTATGTTTTGGAGTTCTCATTGAAACTTATTTTTAAGACTTGTTTTCTACACTGATGTCTAGGGCTTTTACTTTTTAAGACACTTAAAACATATTCATACTTACTTACTTATCTAAAACTTAAATACACACCTCTATTTCAGGTATGAGTGGCTTAATATACTTCAAACCATCCAAAGGTTTTAATTCCAGCCCTGCATTTTGATGTCTCTCTGAAGAATTCAGAGGCCTCTGTTTTTCAGACTCCAACACCAGCCTTTGTCCTTCCACACCTGGGAGAGCTCCTGAGGAACATGTGACTTGGCTGTGCAGGTTCCAGGGTTTGATTTATAGTAAATGGAAAAACATTTCCATTGAAGTCATTCCAGCAGTACACTCAGCCTTCTAAAATACAGCCCCGAGGTAGAGGCAGGCCAGGCACGCTGCTGGACACCCTCCCTCCATCCCAGTCCTCTCTGAGTAACACACCCAACTGCACTGCACACTTCTGCCTTCCACAAAATCTCCTTCTATCAGGAGTCTGAGAACCCCAAAAAACAAAATACCTCTTCTCTGAGAGGTTAAGATGCCTCTTATAGGAGGAAAATTTGCTATCTGGCAATCTTAGAATGCTTTAGGAAGCTGGGATTGTATTTATTTCCCATTCATGTGAGGAAGGGAAAAGAGCTCTTCAAAAATAGTTTGTCGCTCAATATGGTCTTTTGCAGACCTTTAACTTTTTTTGCTATTCATTGAAATTTATAAGGGAAAGCTGAGAGTCACAAACAGAAAAGAGATTTGACTAGCAGCTACAATTTCAATTGTATGAGAAGCCTGGAAAACAGACTTATTTTATCCAATAACAAAATCAGGACAGTTACACTCACTGTTCTCTTGTGTACCCATCCTCACACTGGAAATTACAACTGAATTACAAAACAGATTGTCTGATACCCGTGAAAATAAAATTCATAGTCCATTCCACTCCAGCTAATTAATTTTCTTCAAACCACATCCCAGAGTGATCAAATGAGACATGAGCTCTTTCATGAGAGGAAAATCCCACTGGAGTTCCAGAACATCAAATGTAACAAACACCAGCATTTCAACATTTGCATCACCGTGTTTGAACCCCCATGTTTGCATTTGTAAGCACCCATTTGCATGTAAGCATTATGTTTTATTAATAGTGATTAATATTAATATTCCAAGGTGGTAGTCTCTGTGAGTTCTGAATCAATGCAAAATGGGCTCGTGCAATGAGACAAAAGCAGATTGCTCATGGCTGAGGTCATCAAGAGAAGAGGATACAAGTGACCACACTAAAACAAAGTAAAGCACCAGTTCCTGCTCTCAGCACTTACTGTTCACAGCAGTGAAGCTCTCCAGCACAGCCTTCTTTGTCTGCCTGGCCCTGGGAGCCCTTTTGCACATTTTCATATAGTTCATATTAAATATGGGAACTTGAGCTTCCCTCATGAGAGCCAGCTCTAGAGCAATTTTCCCTAAATAATGGCCATCTGTTCGGAATGACCTCCCCAAACAACTCGCTTCGTTAACAGCAACTTTGCTACAGTTAATTCACCAGCAGGGATTACTCCAGCCAACTTTCCATGGGCCTCTATTGTTATGAAAACCTATTATCAAGCAATTAAATGACAGCAAGAAGGCAATAAAGTACAACAGTTTTACTTGTAGCATCATCCTGGGTGCTGATGTTAACGAAAGGCTATCACACCCCTGCCTGCAATTCCGGAATTCTGCCACTCAGGAGAAAACTCCCATCAGCAGCTATTTCCAATCTCAATGGTCTGAGCAGTTACAACCCTTGCCTAAGCCCTTCCCCAGTATTTTGCCCCAAGCTGAATTAAGGACAGCTCTGAGGTGATTTCTGAGGGCTGCTGTTGAAGCCAGGTACAAAGGACACAAGGCTCAGCTTTCCCAAAGCTCGACCCGTGTGGGAAGGTGTTTGTCTCCCTGTCACACAGGTGAACCTCACAGAGGAGCATTCACAATCCCTTCTCCTCTGTGGAAATGAAACAATAAACCAGCCTTCTGAATTCTCTACTCTGAATTTGGCTCAGTCGAAAATAATGAAGTTGAATTGCTCTTAAAGTCCTTTTAGTGCCCCTCTGGCAGGCTGCACCTCTGGCATGACACCTTTCCATTCCTTTTCTCATCTCTAGAGCTAAACATAAACTTAAATAAACCTCTTTGAGAAATGAGATGCACATAATGGCCACAAATACCACAAGGTGTCTAGACCATTTCCCCTTTCTAAATTACACTGGGTTTGAAATTTATACAATCAGCATTTTTATTTCTCATATAAAATAGAGCAGCAGGTCTGAAACTAGTTATGGCTTTTTCTCCCCACCATGAAAGAAATGTACAAATCTATGTTGACATGAGGTAGTACTTTCCCTGCTGTTGAGAGGATCCAAGTGCAGCCATGCTGCTTGGCATGGATTCAGCTAATATGGGTTTCCAGTTCTTCTGCCCTGACAGAAGGCAGTGTATTTACCTGCCTCTATGTGCAGTTAGGCTAAAGTGTTGTTTTTCACTGGGACTCATAACCTCTCCTCTTTGGAATATTTATTTTCTTTCTAAGATGCCATAGGGAAACTTTATGCAACTTACTATATCACTTCTCCATCAATACTACACCCAGGTTTCCTCCAGGTAGCTGGCCAAAACAGCTGGATGGGAAAGCTTCACAACAGAAATTACTGCATGAGAGAGAATATGAATTAATTCTTTGTTCATAAGCAATTCTAGATTGTTTTATAATTCAGGTTTTATAATCCTGGCATTAATTTTATAAGGCAGAAGTGTTTCACTCAATCTAATTACAGGAACAACCTGCAAGTACAGTGTCCCAGGAAGGGCCCTTCAGAGGGAGGTGCTTTCCAAACCAAACAAGAAACACAAGATTCAGCTATCTCACCTCTTGGAGGAGATGAAATTTATTTTGTTTCTTGGAAGAAACCACAGCAGCTGCCAAGCAGGATGGACAGTCTTGGTTGTGGCTCCAAACCCACTGCCCTTTGCCATGCAGGGACAGAATCTCTCCTCTTTTCTCTGGGTCTATAATCCAAGCCAGTAATGGGAAGAACTAATGTGGTCCCTTAATCCTCCTCACTATCCTTCACATAAAACATCTTCAACTAGAATTATACAACAGAAACATCACCTTTAAAAATTGGAATAGAGCACAAGGGAACCTCATAACATATAGGAATGTTCCCTGTGCACAGAGAAAAAGAAACAAGAAAATAATATATTAATCTAATAACACAGATAGGACTGTTTCTTGGAAGAACATTGATAATAAAGCATCAGAGGAGAGTTTTGTTCTGTAAAACAAGTTGTGCTCGCATGAGAGAGACCTGAGCATCACTCATGCTGCTGAGAGAAAACCTGTATTTCCCAGCTCCTTCACAATGACAATTTCATCTCTCCCAACTCTCTATTGTCAAGCAAAAGAAATGTGGTGCAGACTTGTATAGCAGCCAAACAACTGACATTTACTTTTGGTAGTCCCTCCAAAGTTGTGCACTTTCAAAACCAATATTTTTGACTAATAACCTTTCTGTTGCTCATCATAGCATTTGTTTGGATCTGTTTCTGAGTCCTGGCTTATTGAAAATACCTTGCTAGAGTGATTGTGTCCTTGATACCTACAGTGTAATATGGTGAGTCTCCTCTGGACACCACTGATATTTCCCAGCACACAGGAGAGCAGTGGAACAGAGCTGAGTGTTTCCCAGGAGCTCCCAAGAGAGAGTTCTGCCCTTGAGTGTTATCCCAGCGAGCTTTGCCTGTGTTCATTGCAAGGCAGCTGTGACAAAAGTCCCCAAAGCCAAACCATGCACTAAGGGATGTTTCTGAAGCTGCACAAAGGGGGTTTTACCTCTTTGTGCATTGGCCAGTCAGAGCAAGCCACAACCTGTAGCAGATCTGGATTCTGGGGTTTATTTTAGAAGGGGATCAGATATTTTCCCCTCAGCCCCTCAGTGCTGTCTTTGCTCATCAGGTTTCAGCCTCACTGTGGAGTGGGAGCTGAAGCAGAATTCTTTTGCTCCAGCTGTGCACAGTTGTCCCTCTCAGCTCTTCCTGGCCCAGGTCCCTGGGCATCCCTGGCCTTCATCCCTCTACTCATATCCAGCATCCAGGATCTTCCCTCCAGGATCTCCCTTCTGGTCTCTCTCCTTTCTAAGACCACTTCTCACTTTGGGAACATTCCTTTTTCAAGCCCTGCTCTGCTTTCCAGAATGCCAAGGCCTCAGCTCTCCCTCTGCAGCCTGTGTACAAAAGCCCAGCAAGTGCCTCCCAATCAGTAGATCTAGTTTAGGTCTCCCTGGAGGATTTGGGACCTGCCCCTTGTCTAATTCAGACATTATAAGACTTTACAGCTTCTGCCAGAGGTCAGAAGTTCAGTTTTGGACATTCATGCAGAGGCCACCTGCGAGTGTGCACAATTTGTCCCACTTACAACACTTTGGTATGAATTTATTAAAATACATGATGAATAGTCAGCACAAATTCCTGACTAGACCCTAATCACAGAGTTCCAGGCAGAGCACAGGCACAGGTAGTCCTGATTAAACCTGCAGGCAAAGCAGCCTCTGCAGGACCCCTGCAGCACACTGAGAGCTCTCCTCACACAGAGCCTGGCCCGTGCTGGCCAAGCCATTTGTGTTCCGGGCACTGGCACCCCTGGGAGGTGCTGCAGTGGGGGTCAAATGCCACATCTGGATTCTGGTTTTGACATCGCACTTCCATTGGAAAAGACAGCCCCAGCCAAGGGGGTGGCAGGTGAGAGCAGCCCAGACAAACACACAAATGAGATGAATAAAAACGTGGAGGTGGATGCTGAGAATTTCCAAATCAGAGGACTGGCTTTGCTCACACTTACATCAGCATAAAACTTGACTGGCCCAAGGGAACTTGGTATAGCTGCACCTACATAAATAATGAGCTGTGAAATCAAGCCTTGAATAGCAAATAATGCACTTCATGATAGTGCTCGTTTAATAATATTGCTGTACTACCTGCCGTCTGCATTAGCCTGCCTTAGAGTCAGGAGTGACACGAGTACACAGCTGATAACCAGCTAATCAGTGGTTACATTAAAACACATCAAATTAGGCTCTGAAGTGAAGGGAGAAAAGCTTGCAAATAAGAAATAAATTAATTTTTTTTTAGAAAATACTAATGAAATTTTTAAAATAGCTTTTGAGACATCTGCTTAGTTGTTTCACCTCTAAAGGCAGGGGAGAGGCAGGGGTGGTTTCCTCTCCCCCCAGCGAGTGCCAGTGAGCCGAGCTGATTGCTGCACACATCATTTGACATCCTGCAAACACAACGAGCACTCCACTGGCAGCCAAGGCAGACAGAAACGTTCTCAACACTTGTCACATTCCCCGATTCTCACCGAGCTGTTTGGCATGGAAATGTGTGGAGGGATGGAGCTCGGAGAGACGAACGGAACGCGGGGACGGAGCGTCATCTCCTTATTAGTGACTCTGGGCTGGGAAACTGAGACAGGGAAATGCATCTCCGTGACACTGCTGGTATTGCCTGTGATACAAATAAAGAGGAAGATCATCATTAAATCCCAATTAAGTATGCCTTCATGGCTTTGCTAAAACCCATTTCTTTCCAGGAAGCACACAAGCACACACAGCTTCAAAGTGGATGCAGCCCCAGCACTGACCCCAAGCTCAGCACACCCCAAAGCTCTCTGCCAGACAGGGACAAACACAGAGAGCCCCTGTGCCTTCAGCCTCCAGAAACTGCTCATCACAAACAAGATAAGCACATAGGCAGGCAGCGAGCTGGACCAGAAACTTCTATCCAAAAATGATTATGAAACACTTAAAATCCAAAGCAGCAAAGAACACAAATAAAAAGAAGATTGAATTGCCCTAGGAAGCTCAAAAGAAGGCCGTGCTTGATTGGATTCAGATTTGATTGAGATTCGCCCTCATTCATTAAAAAGTTTGAAGATGTTCAGACAGCCAGAAATTAACTCTCAAGTTGCAGAGCAGGGTACAGAGGAGCTGTTTCTCACAGGCTAGATTCCTACACAGCTTTTCTTACAAACTCATCACCTAAACTCCTACAGCTACATAGGCACTCATAACCCACACATTAGCAAACCATGTTTGTTTTAGAAAATAATGATACCCATTCAGGCAGCTGCCAAAGCCCCCAACACCCTGGGTGTATGCA
>VZTT01042829.1:1498-19141 GCA_013400855.1 Buphagus erythrorhynchus | reverse complement strand
GAAAGCTGACCTTGTTGGTTACTCCACTTAAATTACTGTAAAAGTATGGAGATGTTCAATATGTTCTACAAGGTGTGATCATGACGGCAGTGACCTCAGGACCTATTGCTATATGACAGAATAACAGGTAGAAAAATACATAAATTGGTGCTGTGGAACTTTGAATCAAGTCCTGGATCCTCTTGGAATTGACATAGTATGGTCCTTGCCATGGATGTCTCTTATTCATATTACATCCAAGAGGATGTTAATAGCTCCTGGATTTCTCCCAAGGAAATTCCAAGNCCACTTAAACTTTTTTCCAACAAATTCAGTTATTTTCCAAAAGTTAGGCTGTATCTAATGCATTTGTTCCATGTATTTTACCTGAATTTTGCAGGTAGGATTCATTCAAAACCAGTTTACCGAAGAGACAGAAGCCTTAGAAAAACACAGTGTATAAGGAAATGCTAGGAGAATTTTCTGGAAAGGAATAAATGCCCTATAGTTGCCTTAAACAGTTTATACCTGCAGCTGTACGCATGGTAAGGGTAAAACAGGTGTTGGCTTGGTGGTGTACAGAATGCATTTTTACAGCCATTACAGATCTGACTGGTCATAATGTTTCTGCAGGTGTAGAAATCCCAAGTGACTACAGGGATACCTGCTGGCTTCTCAGGTATACATTATTGAAGAAAGAAAGCAATTAATTTCCAGAGTCATTCAGCAATCATTTTTTGCCTCTCAGACTGATTGTTGAAGACTTTGTTTTGAAAAATGGCATATTTAAACTCTGAGCTGCTGTTTGCGCTGGAAGAATGACTTTTCCAGCATTTAAATTCCTTCTATGGGAATTTCTTTTCTTATTTTGAACTTTTGTCTTACATTCCAGCATGCATTTAGCCCTTGGCAGATTGAAAGGTGTCTCTGTCAGGAAATATCATCTGAGGGAACACAAGATACTACACTGCACAAAAAAAAGGTGTGGTGTAGGAGGAGAGAAAACATCAGAAGCATTGCAAAAATACCTTTTTGTTTTGTGTTCCACAGCTTTGAAACTTTTCAACAGCTTTGAACCATTAAAAAGTGTAACTTGCTGACAACTTTTTACATAGAATGTCAGCTTTGTGTGATTCGAAACAGCTGAGATAATAATACTGAAAGGAATATAAGTGTGTATTGTACCAGCAGCACCTCTCTATTCATGTCTAGTGCAGACCAATTGATGGAATAGCCAGCCTTTAATCTGTGCTCTTCTTAAGAGTTCATTTCTACCAGGGATTTTTTTTTACTAAACTCAATGAATAATGTTTCCTGGGAACTGTTATCAAATTTATTTTGACCCTTATGGTACTGCAAACCAACTAAACCAATACATGATTTTTAAACAAATGTAGAGAAAATGATAGAATAATAGAGATGTGTGAGCAGAGGATGGTTTTTAAAGTTTGCCATGAGGTGTCAGCAGCTCTTTAATTTTCAGTAGCCTTTTCTGACATTAGGATCTCACAGCAATTTAGAGAGCTATTTGCTCAAACTCTGTCAACAGTGTTGGAATATTTTCCTCAAATAAAGATTTATATTTTAGAAGTCCCTAAATATTTCCATATGGCTAACAAAGATGAGCATGCCTGTTTGTTATAAATACAGATATACCTGCAAATAAGTTAGTAAATAAATGCAAAATAAATTTGTAATGTTTTTCTTCTAATTAGCTCAGTTAAGTTACCTGCTGTTCATTATGTTTACTGCCTTCATTAAGTTAAGAAGTGTATAATTTCTTTAAAATTTTTAAATGTCACAATATTAAGAAATTCAGTAATAATATACATCAAGGATGTCTTAGAGATAATATGTGTAATAAAATTTAGAAACTACTATGAATTTTCGAGTTAGCATGTTAAATTTCATTGCAAATACTTTATCTTCAGGTTTCCCCAGGTGGCAATGTGTATTAAGAAATGAATGTGTCTGGAAATGCTGTTCTTGCCATTTTTTATTTTGGAAGTTAATTTAGCTGTTGAATGTAATACTAGTCTTGGGTTTAGGAATGCCTTCAGAGGGAAAGTAGAACTGGAAGAAAACCATGACAACTGTGTTTCTTAGTATGGTGGGCTCTGGGTAAAACTAAAACCTTATCCAGGTTTAAGAGATTAAATCAAATCCAATATTCAAATAAGATAGCTCCCACTACTTATCATTACATTCTCTCTGTAGCTCGAATACATTGAAAGGTAAGTAGACTTAGAAAATTTGGTCTTGAAAAGCTGTACCCTAAAATGAATGTTTCCTGGAAAATGGAATATATTCGTGCACCAAACCCCTGGAAAATTGTAAGAGTTGACCTTAAGTACTATGGTTTTGCTTTCAGATGTTAGGACATACCCTTCCTGCTAATCCTGAAAGTGCCTCTTACATTTTGTAATAAACCTTACAGTAGTGCTATTCCACTGATCTAGCAAAAAAAAAAAAATCCATCATGATCTACAAACCTGAACTCTAATGTTCAAAGCAACCTTCAGTGTAGGAGGACTGACAGGTCATAGCATTCTTTGCCTGTGCTCAGACCTGCAGATTTCACTATAAAGGTTAGAGAGAAACCAGAGTTTAGCCTGATGTAGGTGGTTCTTTCTCCTTAATGGTGAGTCATCACACCTGATCACCACATTTTTATTCTGAATTTCATGAGAGTCAAGACATGCATTGTGGGCGGAAAAAACTGCAGTATGTTTAATCATTTTTCTTTCTCTTGAGCACATGAGAAAAAGGAAGGTGTGAGGAGGATATGGCCTGAGCTGGCCGGTCTGTATTACTATCTAGCATGTGTGGAAAGTGATTTAAGATCAATAGGTCACACTTTGCTTTGAAGTTCAGATACTGCCACGTCTTTTTGAAAACATGATCCTAAAATGTGCTGAGCACCCTGGCTGAAGGCCAGGAAAACACATAAACACATGCTTAACTCTAATCATAGGACTAGGCCCCTTGTGTTAAAGTTGACATGTGCTGAAGTGCTGGTCTGGACTAGTGCCAGAAGGTTCAGCATCCTTCAGGATTGATTCCTCAGCCAATAAACTAAGGGCTGCAGCTTAACAGTAAGCCTAGGATTCTGTTTACATTTCCTGCTTGCATTTTAAAAATAAACCAGTAGTTGTTATACACATAGAGTCCTTGCTCCTTTGAGAAAATTGGCATACATGGAGGGACAAAAGTTCACTTTAATAGTTGCGAGCAAAGAACAGGATATTCACTTCATTTGGCTGTGTGCAAATCACCTCTTTCCCAAACAATCTCTTAATGACCTGCTAGCACAAAGCTATTCAACGTCCAACAGAAGGCTTCCCTTTAGGAGCTGGCTTTTGCAATGGTCTCAGGTGGCAGTGCACTGTTCCTGAACTTCCAAAGCAGAACTCAAGTTCATTCCCACCGCTAAGTAGGTGATTTTGTCATTTGAAAATGGCCAAGCTTTCTTCTGATTGTTTCTGGCAGATACAGAAGGTAATAACTAACAGTGAGCCTCACAAAAAATTGGAGTTTCTAATGGGCTGAAATCCAGTCCAGCCTAGAAAGAGTTTGTGTCTTTAAAATGTGAACACAGACGGTGGACTTGGGGTACATAGTTATGAAATAAACTTTCGATAAAGGTAGAAGACATTTCTACAGGCAAGCGTGCAATATCAAACACAGATAGAAACCTCCCCTATTTTGTCTCCAAGCTCTCATCCTCCCTATCATCCTTCTTTCACCAGCAACAAAATGTTCTGCACAAGGATTGCTGCAGTCAGCAAAGTTCGAAATAAACATACCTCATTGTCCAACTAAATCAAAACTAAAAAAAGTCCCTAATATGCATACAGATTATGCTGGTTTCTCCCTGGTACATACAAAAGACTGGCTTAAATTTGCTTTGGTTACTAAGATCATAGGAAAACTATTTCTGAATGTTCTTTTCCCTAAATAATTGGAAACTAAATCAAACACGTAAAAAAACCTCTGTGTTACTGAATAATTTCTTAAGGTTTAACAAACTTTAAATTGTCTAATTGTTTTAGTTCAATAACTTTTCTGGCACTAAATACATTGAAGTATTATGAAAAGAGCCATTCTAACTGACAGTAGGAATTATCTACTTCCATGTAAAATCTGTTCTTGCAAGATGTCTCTCTGTCAAACTCAATTTTACAAACACTAGAGTCCTTGAGACCATTAGGTACTTATCAGACGGAACCAAAAGAACTTCCAGATGTTACTGATCCAATTTTCATGAATATGAGAATGAGAAATTGTTGCCTTAGTTGTAATGCATCCCTTCCTACAGTTTCCAAATAGTATTAAAAGAATGATTATTTATTAGTGAATGTCTTTTTCTTTCCAAAACTTTATGGAAGTTCTAGCCAAGCACTTGATTTTTCTTTGTCGGAACTAATTATTAACAAATAATAGTAAAACCAGTAAATATTTTTTTTTGTGTCTGCGACATTTAGCTCACTTTCAGAGGTCCAAATGTAGTTCAGAAGGTACATTTTTTTTCTCATTCTTCAGATGCATAATGGGAATTCCCTTTTCTAGCTTGATGTGGTTTTGAATAGCTGTCTGGTACCAAAATTGTTTGGTAGAAAGTGGTTGGAGTAGATGATTTACAATGTCCATTCCAGGCACATACTTATCTGTAGACTGTAAATTCTTGAGGGTATCCCTAATATTAGCACCTTAATTGTTAGCACCTCATCATATTTAGGCTTCTCACTCCCAGGCCCAATTAGAATAAAATTATTGAATAACATGAGTTTAGTCCATTCACCCCACAGAGCTAGAAAATGACATCACCTTGCATTTAATTCAGAGGCAGAACCCAAAGGAACAGACGGTGCTTTTGTGTCTTCTGCCATCAGGTCTACCCATTTGTATTGTGACCCTGTGGTAATGCCTGAAAAACACACATTGTGTGACTGTACTTGGAACTTCTCCAGTGTTACCAAGCTTCACAAGTAGAAGCACCACTGATTTCTTTGTCCTGATAATTGTTTTTGGGAGAAGGGGAGCAGACTGAATCAAACATGGAATTTCTAAATTTATACAGATTAACTTGATCTGATTGTGTGAAGGAAGTTATTTTAGAGCATTTCCTTTATTTTTCTTAAAAGAGTAGCCTAAAAGGATCTTTTACAGGGATCTTTTTCATATTCTGGTTTTGTTTAGCTATCATCTGCTGTCAAAGGTGTTCAAACGGCCCTGAACTATGAATTGTGGCACCGTGGTAAACTGCCTCCTTTGGAAGATTTTTAGAAGCCCTTCTTTGAAGGTTTGGCCTTTAGCCTATAAAGGTCAAAACACATTTGGGAGCTTATGTTATTTGTCACCAGAGAGAGGCTAGGGTAAACCTAGAAGCACATTTCTCTTCAGAATCCACATGATTAAAATTAAAATAGTATGTCTGGTATGTATTCAGAAAAAACCCACTGGATTTTCTTCTGTATTTTCAAATAGATCCAGAAGGCAATTAATCCAAAATAACATATATCACATATATAATATGTTTGTATAAATGTGTGTATAGACCTATCTGTATATAAAACACATATACAAAATTTTCATGTCAAGAGATAACACCATTAATATATTAGCCCAACAGAATTCTGCAAGCAAAGTCCTGATTCCATAAGTTTAAAGCCTGGGAAACTTGTGTAGCGAGCTCAACTGGAAGTGATGATTCACAGATTTTTTTTTTTTATCTACAAGTTTAAAAAAGTAACATTTTCATAGGGTATTGCTACAGAACTGATAACAAAATTCAGCACAAGAATGCCTCAGATGCACCTTTCATATACAGAGCAAACTTTAACTTTCAAATTTGATATCCAAAATACCGGCAGAAAAAGATGCATTCTTCATGAACTGGTCTATGACAAAAAAAAAGAGACAATTATTCCACAAAAAGAATTTTTAGCATCATTGTCAGTCACTCATTTTCAATCCTGCTAGGGCTGGTAAGAGAATATAAAGTCCTGTAAAATAAATATCCTTGCATTTTAAAGCAGCCAAAAATTTTATTGAAAATTTAGAGCTAGATTTTATTAGAATGAGAGAATCTTGAGGAATATGGAGTTTTCCCAATTCTGCATTCATTTTATGTTCTGTTTAGAAAACTACTAAAAGGATATGGTAAACCCAAAGATTTCTTGTACTTTTATAGATACTATGAGCTGAACCAATTCAAAACTCTGGATCTGTTTCTCCATATCTCCACATATTAAAATGGAAAAGAAATTGATCAAGGTAAAGGAAAATTCTTCCTAAATTGATCCATAATATTTGTCATAATGTGTAATCTAGGATATTGGACTGCATGCAAGAGCTAGAGTCACTAACACAGAAAGCAGAAGACTTGTGTTATACTACATACTCTATCATTAATCTCTTGTGTAGTCTAAGAAAGTCACTTCCCTTTGTTTGTCTTGATTCTCTTTTTCCCCTTGTCTTTTCTATATGGAATATAAACTTTTAGAGATTAAATTGGCAGGCTATATTTTGATATGCTAATATCAGCCCTAGGACTCCAAGTGCTGGATCAAACTCATCACACCTGCATGATTTGAAACCCTACTCCAGTAAGAATTCACTCTAAAGGAATGGGTTTGGGTTTTGTTTGTTTGTTTTCCAGAATGACCTGGTACTAGTACCCTGTACACTAGGCCTCCTTTGGATGCTTGCATTTATTTGTGCTGTGTTTTTCTAAAGGAAAATGTAGGTCCATTGAATAACACTGAGATTCACATCTGACGTTTTTGACAGAGATTGTACAGTATTGACAATATTCAGGTAAAATGGAAACATGAAAAGTAACATTTACTAACAGCTAATTAAACTGATCACTGGAAATAATTTCTCTTAAACAAAGTTACACAGACTCATTCCCTTCTCTCCCTTCAGAGAAGAATCACCATTACACCTCTGGAAAGAGGTCTAGTGTTCACACTTCATCAAAGGAGGATCAAACATCTTAAACTGTTCCTTTCAAAGTTAATAGTTTCCAGACTACCATTAATAATTTCTTTTAAGTGAAAAAAGTCCCCGTACTGAAAATAAAAGCCAATATCCAAATATTCAAATATTGCAAAAATTTTGTCTGTAATACCTAGCAGACAACTTTATTGGGACTTAAAAACTGTAGTATAGAAATCCCACAGAATTTTAATTGGATCCGGTCCAGTTTAACATCTTTATTGATGATCTGGGTACATCCAGGGATTGAGAGCACCCTCAGCAGATTCACAGATGATACTCAGATGGGTGGCAGTGTTGCTCTCTCAAGGGAAGGAGGCTCTACAGAGGGATCTGGACAGTCTCAACCACTGGGCTGAGGACAACACGTGAGGTTCACCAAGGCCAGGTGCCAGGTCCTGCACTTGGGTCACAGCAACCCCAGGCAGTGCTGCAGGCTGGGGACAGAGGGGCTGTCCAGCAGAAAGGGGCTTGGGGTGCTGGTCAGCAGCAGGCTCAGTGTGAGCCAGCAGTGGGCCCAGGGGCATCTTGGCCAGTGTCAGCAGTCGTGTGGCCAGCAGGACCAGGGAAGTGACCATCCCTCTGCCCTCAGCACTGCTGATGCCACACCTCGAGTACTGTGTTCAGTTTTGGGTCCCTCACTCTTAGAAGGCCATTGAAGTACTGGAGGGTGTCCAGTGAAGGGCAGCAAGGCTCATGAGAGGTCCAGAGAACTTGTCTTTTGAGGAGCAGCTGAGGGAACTGGGTTTGTTTAGTCTCAAGGGGACTCAGGGGGATCTCATCACTCTCTACAACTACCAGAGAAGTTCTAGTGAAATGGGCCTGGTCTTTTCTGTCATGCCTGCAGTGAGAGGACCAGAGAAAATGGCTTTGGGACAGGACATTCAGATTAGACATTAGAAAAAAATGTTCCCTCTTAATGTGGTCCAGTTTTGGAAAAGGCTGCCCAGGGAGGTGGAGTCGCCATCCCTGGAGGTGTCTTAGAGGCATCTGGATCTGGCTCTAGATGATGGTTTAGTGGTTTAGGGGTTACAGTGGTAGTGCTGGTTGATGGTTGGACTTGATGATCTTTAAATGTCTTTTCCAACTTTGATAATTCTATGATTCTCTGATATACTGTCAAGTTATAGACATTTTGTGCTCAATATATTGTGCTCATTTTGATGTTTCTGTTGTGCTATTGCTTTCATTGCTCATATAAGAAATAATATTCAGTAGAATGTTTTGTGTATTTGCAGCTAAGTTAAACAGCATTGCCCCCCAGTCTGGATTTAGCAAAGTATTGTACCAAGTTGTAAATGCAAGCAATTGCATGATAAACATTTATTGCGGAGCAGAGTCTTTTTATGCATTCTTTCCATCCTTCTATGTTGCCAAGGTGACCATACAGAGATAAACCAGCTTAAAATGTAAATAACCATATCCCTGAATATTTCAAATTCAGAATGTCTACTGAGTAACATTAGAACTGTCAGACTTACACAAGTAATTGTATCTGAAAGATCCTGCAGCTTTTAGTTACATTTCCTTTAAGGTTATAGCCTCACAAGAAGGCAATGCACTGAATTATGTTTTTCCTCCCATAACTTGCAATGCAGCAGTATTCTGCTGTAGGAAACAAATTGTTCAGGAAAAAATAAATCCAAGGTAAGACTCAGAATTACTGTGATGTCATACTATGATGACAGCCTCTGACAACCAGTCTTTAGCTGATAACCTTCAATGTACAATTTTTACAGGAGTTCACCTGACTGTCAGCAACTAAACTGCCATCAAGTAGTGGCTTAGGTTTTCTTTCAAACACTTTTCCATTTTTTTTAGATTTCAGCTTTATGGAAACAAAATACTCCCCAAAAAGACATAACTGAAACATGTAGCTCCAAGCAGACTTCACAGCTGAAAGTCTCAAGGTCACTGTATTTGTTCTTCATATGCTGTACTACAAATGCTTTTAACCCAGTTAAAAGACCAGATTTCAGAGGTTAGTAGCTGAGAGAGAATTTGTGCAGCTTCCAGAAACAAAGCAGTGCTCTGGCACAAGAGCTCTACAAACTTTTCCGAAAAATGGCAGAAGACTCCTAAAAATATTTTTAAAACATTAAAAACTTAGTTAAAAATCCCTACAGAAGAATCTATACTTTTCTTGTTTTTCAGATGCAGAAATGTGTGGTTTCCAAAAATCACACAGTAGTGACATGCATTCATATCTTTATGCTCTTTTAAAAAGACGAGTCCTTAACATAGATCAGTCAGTAACGCAGGCAAGATAACACTGTCAGTTACTAGGCTTAATTTTTTTGGTGATTTCCAGGCTATTAAATACTGCTCCTGAGGCATAGGCAAAGCATTCACAGCAATCAAGTTCTCACAAAGATTTCATGTGAATTCAGGAAGCTAACCTATGCTTACCTTTTAAAACCTGAGCGGCATGGAAGAGAAGATTTCTGTCTTCTCAATGCTAGCTTTGGCATTCATTTGGGATGCAGAAGAACAAAGTTTAGAGTCTTTCTCAGACACAAATTATCCTTTTCCTGTATGTTGGAACAAAGTCTGATCCAGAAGGTTTCGTGCAGGCTGCAACTCAGCTACTCCCTCCTGCTCTTTTCTCCATCTCTGCTATGCTGGACTGGATTCCAGATATTTGGCAAATGTTACCATAACTGTTGTGCCATATAAAGGAGACTGCAGGGTTAATCAGCCTGTAGGAGCTGAAGTCTTCCTCACATCTCAGGAAGGAGGAACACAGAATTTACCATGTGGCATCATGGTGGCAATCAACCCATGAGGATTTGTATAGGCATGGTCCACATTCATGCTGTCCTTCTCCTTTGGGAGTATCTTATACCCATCAGGAACTGTTGGAGCTTTCTACTTATGTGTGTAGAAAGGGGATTCTGCATTTTTTCCTTATGTGTACCTATGTTCTACCACTATTTTAAGGAAGCCAGCTCAAAATGAAATAAAAACTTGTTTTGATAAAGATTTTCTTTCATACCTCTAAGGCAACAGGAAGAAAATTCCACCATAAGTTTTTGAAGGGCAAGATGAAAAAACACATTCAGAATTGGAGATCAGGTGCAGAGTAAGATGAAGCAGGACTAGAGAGAGATTGAGACACAAGTTAGACAGTGCAACCAGGAAGAAGGAAATACTTGGAAATGTAGTTACAGGTATCAAATACAATGAGAGGAATGTGTCAGTGGTGGGATGACTTACTGAGCAAATAGAGAAACATCCATTAGTCACACTCACAGCCTAGTTTTCAAGTGGTAACATCTTTAAATGCCATTTAATTGTTCTAGCTAGAAAGACATCCAATGCTTCTAATGTACTCTAGCAATTAAAAAGTATACAGAGAAAATGCATATGCAACATATTTTCTGCTCAAAATTAAGATTATGAGGTACTTGACAACATTTTGACAAACAGGTACTAGCCTGTACACTGAAAAAATGGCAGTGTGTGCCCTTGGCACTCATTAGAAGCAACCAAACTTTGTGTCTCTCTACCCAAGAGAGGTGTGCTCTGAGGGAGGGGAGGGCAAATAGGGTGGGATGGAATAGCCAGCTACTGCACATCAGCCACTTTATAGCAGGAATTCACGCAGAGAGGCTGTTGAAATGCTGTTCAGTGAATGGCAGTGATTGAAATACTATTCTTATTGTAGACATGAGGCCTGACTCAGATAGGGCATAAGCAGGTGCAGCTTCATTGAAGTCAATAGTGCAGCACCCACTGGGCCTGAATTTAGCTCACAGTAGGACTTGCTGTGAAGTGTATTACACTAATGATAGCTATGGCAACATACTGTTTTCTGCATGACCTAAATGCATTTGCCCCACATAGATGTTTTCACACCAAGACAGTGTTGTTTCTTAGTTTCTTGCCAGGAGGAAGATGAGATTGAGAGATGAATTTTTAGGCCCTGGATTATGTCATTCTGTGGGCTTTAACCCATTTGTTGAAGGATTATACAATGCTCCCTTTCATGGTTAGCAGGCCTTTTGCAAATAGGCTTTTTAAAGACACGTCTATATCAGCTTCCCAAAGTTAACTGCAACTTTCTAGTCAACTATTCAATCATTTTAGTGCACAATACAAAATGTTTAAAGACAGCATTTTTTTTACTAACTCCACCCCAGAGATACCAATAACCAAATTACTCATTTATTTCTCAGTAGAAGATATCCAGGGAATTATGTGTTTCACACTTGGGAAAAGAAAGAAGATTTCCCAAGATAAATAAATAGAAAGGCATTTTGTTGGTAAATTTCAGGTTTCAAAGTAGAAATAGATTTGCCATGTCTAAAGTGCAAATTTTTTATCTGATTTTTATTGTTTTACCTGTGTATAAGGGCCTAAAAACTTATTCTTCTTTATAAAGTCTTATCAAACACTACTTCCTCTTTAGGAGAGAGCTCAATCAAAAGGTTGTGATATCCCCTGCAAGTCATGTGGGACTTCACAGTTTATTTTTGTGGGGTTTTTTTCTTCATTTTAATCAACATGATAAATTTATGTGAAACGTTGGCTTCTTTCCTGTAAACCTGGTTCTCTCCAACTTACACAAAACCTATTGTTCTGCTCTGCTTTCATGTTTTCTTCCTATTAACAAGATAAGGAAAAAATGGGTAAGTTTTAAACAATGCTTGTTTGTTTCCTAAAGTTGCAGCGTATTTACCGAGTGTATGAGGTTTGTCGGAACAGTCCACCTTTCTTTCTGTTCCAAACTATTACACTAATAAATAACATTATGAAAATCTTCTATAATATGCAATGCCACCAAAAAAAAGTGCAGATTAATTTTTGCTTCCAATTAATTAAGCACGCATTTGATTAGAATTGAAGTAGACTATCGCTAAATTACAGAACAAGTTGTATCTATCAGAATTCTTTACCTCACTTTCCCAAATTCAAATTATGGAATTGGTTGTTGCTCTTGGATTACTGGATCATCTCTCATCTGTGTATACTTTTAAATCCTTTACAAAATGTCCTCAGCACAGATCACGATTCTACAGAAGGAATCTAGATCAAAAATCTGTGATGGTGCTGAACGGAAATATGTTCCTCACTGGTGCCACATGAGGTGTATGATTCTTAGAATGATAGAATCATAGAATTGTTAAGGTTGACAAAGACCTCTAAGACCATTAAGAACAGCTGCTAACCCATCACCATTGTGTTTACCACTAAACCAAGTGCCATATCCATGTCTTTTGAACACTTCCAGGGATGGTGATTCCACTATGCCCCTGGGCAGCCTGTTCCAATGCCTGACCACACTTTAGATGAATAAATTTTGTCTAAGAGCCAGTCTAAACTTCCCCTGGTGTAAGCTGAGGCCATTTTGTCTTGTCAACCTCCTTGTATGGAGTTGTAAAGAGAGATAAGGTGTCCCCTGAGCCTCCTTTTCTCCAGGACAAACACCGCCATCTCCCTCAGCTGCTCCTCATCAGCCTTGTGCTCCAGACCCTTCCCCAGCTCCATTGCAGTTCTGTGAACTGCAGCATCCCAATGCCCATCCTGAACTGAGGGGCCCAAAACTGAATGCAAGATTTCAGGTGTGGCTTCACCAGTGCCAGGTCCAGAGGGGCAGTCACTGCCCTGGTCCTGCTGGCCACACCCTTTCTGATACAGACCCGGATACCATTGGCCTTCCTGGCCACCTGGGCACACACTGCATCATGGGGAAACATAATATTGCAAGGAGGATCATCCAGAAAAGCTGATACAAATGGTTATACTTGTACCTGGGGCAGGGCTAGAACAACTTGGTACAGAGCAGTAAGTTATTTAATTATTTCGCAAATCAAAAAATTTTCTTACATATAGTTGAACTAATTTGGGTTTGATCTGTAAATACAATTAATGCCTGTGCATCAAACTTACTATATTACACAGTATTCAAAGATAACAATCATGTCAAGACACTTAATTGATTGAACAAAATGTTTTAAATGAAAATAAAAGGAAATAACAGCGAAATGTAACAATGATGAAACCAACAGGAAACATTCCTTTCACAAAATAATTAATTTTTACCTCTTTTTGCTGAAGAGGACAGACTTTTAAGAAATATTTATTAGTCAAAAGCAGTATTTTTTTAAATAAAATTTATTTATCCTTCCAAACAGTGAGACTCCTCCTGGACCAGCAGAAAGAAATCACCAGAGATTTTAACAGTTTCATGCAAAATTTATGGTTCCTAATTGTAACCTTTCCTTTTTTAGGAATGAAAGGTGGAAACTGAGGCTTATCATGAGTTTCAGTCTCTTATTCAAAATTGTAGACATACTGTGAGAAATCAGACATTTGCTTTTAATTAGGTTACTTGAAACATTTTAAAAAGTTTTAGATTCATCTGAGCTTGTGAAGCTCAAAGTGTTGTGCTGTTCTGGCAGTTTTGTGTTTGAATCTGGAATGCCATCTTGCATCTGTAATCTGATCTTGCATCAGTTTGTGTTACACTGATTCTTGTTCTTAAAAGCAAGTAAGATTTTCAGATCTGCTTGATTTAAACCCCAAAGAATTTAGTTCACTGATTCTCTTATTGTCACTTGAAAAAAATGCACGCTTAAAGGGACTAAAATCCAATATTCTATTCAAAGACTTTGATTTTGTGTAACACAATTGTGCAAAATTTTGTGGCCCTGTTATATTTATGGAGCAATCACATAACACTTCACATATGCTAATATATGTTGAGATTGGGATATTCCAATGCCTGTTGCTGTAAAATTGGAGACTTATCAGGATGTGAAACACTAAAGACTACACAAAAAGCTGTAGCAGAATGGGGGAATCTCAAGTTCAAAAACTCTGGATAAACAAATGGATGTTCCAGGGCAAGAGATCACTTGATAACTAGGATTCATCATGAACAACCACAGAGGAATGAAACAAGGACAAAGAATATTTATTTATGGTGCTGTAATTAAAACTGCCAGTTGCTGCAGTATGAAAAGCTTCCTGGGGTAACATGACTACATGATGTGGTTTAGGAATCATACTCTGCAATTTAGTTTCCCCTGCCCCAAGACCCCAAAACCACATGCTGCTGACTTGCTTCTCCTCCCCCATTGGTGGCTGGAGAGGATAACTGGGGACACAAAAGGGAGACATCACAGGCTGAGATAAGAACAATTTACTGGGGAAAAAATAATGAGATAAGAAAACAAACAGTAGCAGCAACAATATTAGTAACAAAATGTACAAAAGAGAGAGCATGGAGCCCAACCCAATCACACACAAACCACTCCCTCCAGTCAGGATCAGCAGCACTCCATTACTGTCTGCCACTCTTGCTCCACTGGAAAGAGACACCCTTCTTTTCTGAAGCAAGAGACCCTTAAGACTTGACCAAAACCAGGACACTACATTTCANTAGAAAAAAAAAAAAAAAAAAAAAAAAAAAAAAATAAAAAAAAAAAAAAACAACCTGGGAAGGAACACTCCTTGCCAAGGAGTTCCTTGGGTAGTTGAATTTCTTCATATTGTTGACAGTAGTAAGGATAAAACCACACATCTCAAACAGTGTACTGGTTTTTTCCTTCTGGTTTATTAGAGTTTCAGTGTGTGGATTTTCTTTTCCATCTCTCCAAGTCGGGGAGAACGATTAGGAAAGAGAGAGAGATTTCTCTAATGAGTCTACATGTAATGCAAAATTTATATGTCTTCATGTACAGCTGGGCAAAGCATGACATGGTGCACAAATAAGAAAGGAAATTTTCCATGTTTTTTTGGAGGTAAGAATCCTAGTTACTACCGGCCATCATGACCTACTCGTTCATTTTAGGAAGAAGTGGATACTTTCCAAGGGAGAAGCTTAAGCATCAGATTTGCTCCTTGGAGCATTAATAAAGGAGCTCAGTTAGCTTCATCTCATTATTTTACTATGAGTATTGACTTTGGCCTAGAGTCATGTATAGATAAAATGGTGCAAGGGCTTGTCCTAAGTGATTACTCAGAATTACAAATCATTTCACATGTAACTGAATACTGCAGCCTAGCTGGCACTCTGCCCCTTTCTTTTCCCACCTGCATCTTTCCAGCATCCCACTCTCCACTCTTTCCTGCCCCAATAAGAGAATGAATCTAGGTTTGGTTAAATAGATAATTAATCTTTCTTACTGAAAGTGGACTTTTAATTCACCAGCCCAAGAAGGACATACATGTCTATCTCACAGAGTTATGACAACAAAGATATAAGAAAAATGTTTAATGGTAGCCTGGTAGCAGGCAAACAACAGGGAGTGTGTAACCGTGTATGTGCCCTGTCTCTAACAAAGTAATTAGACAGGACTGGGTTTTTTTGATGTTAGCAGTTGATGATTTCTGAATATATAAAAGGTTATCCACTAAATGTGTGTGTTTTAAAAAGGAATGAGCAAGAAAGTAAAAAAGATAAATTTTAGTTGCTCTGGGATTCTAAAAGCCCATTATTTTTAAGAGTACAGAGAGGATCAATAAAATAAAGAGACACATAAAAGCTCAAGATACTCTTGGTACATCCAAATAAAATAAAATAGAAAGTGCAATGTTCAACTTACAGAGTAAAAGACAGGAGATGAAAAGAGAGATTTTTAGGGATATACCAGGTTTCTTGAGTACATCTTCTGTGGTATATTACAGCAATTTTCCCCTGAGCAAGATCCTAGCATTTTCTCTAAATTTTGTTTCATATCTACACTNAGCCACATGGTATATATGATATATGATGCAACCAAATGTCTGAAACTGCCTGCTCAGAGAGGAAAGTCAGAGTTCAGTAATTTAAAAACAAACAAACAAACAAACAAACAAAACCCAACCAAAACACACCTAATAATTTTTCATTTACCTACTATGGTAATATGTTTTATGGTACTATTTTTGGTCATGGTTACTATTTCCACATTAAAAACAGATTAAAAAACAGAAAGTGCATAAGATTTGAGGCATGCAGGCCTTACTAACTTTAGAATTATAATACTGATATATCAACTAAGTATTTTACACTCAGCTTTGCAAAAAACTAACAAATACGTCCAACAGTACATCTTAGTGTGAGTGAATCTTTGACCTCACCAAATTAGAGCCTGAAACTATTAATGATGAGCATTAACAATATATAATGCATTCATAATTGCAATATATTTTGCTGAGGTGTATGCATTGTGTACATTTTTTTGAATCGAAGGATCACATTATTTTTTCCTATTCAGTTACATTTCGTACTTCAATGTTTGGGTTCTTTTGATGCATTTAGATCTCTGTAGTGGAAATAATTTATTTTCTAAATTCAGTCTGAAGGGTGCTACTGAAATTAAACCTTTTCAGCAATTGAGTTAATTTGAAATTTGGCATTTTGTTTAAAACATCTAGATTTATGCAGCTCACAGACCTATGTTTAACCCCTTAGGGGGATCACCTCTGTTGCTTGCACCATGTCTGAGTGTTTAAGTCTCAGAAAAATTGTGCCCCCTGAAAGAATTGGCTAACTTGCCGTTTTGGGAGACAATCTGAAGAGCTTTCTTTACAGAATGCGGCATGGAATATATCTGTTCATAATTATTATTACTAGCTGAAGGTCCATTATACAGCAATGCTCCACCTGTCAAATTATATATTTACTAGCTATGAAGTATGTATATTTTTTGATGGTGATGATGTTCTAAGCTGTTTCCATTTCTTCAGTTATGTTTAGAGGATTACTATTACTAATTTGCAGTATTAGCAAAAAATAATCTCTTCACCTAAATAGAGAAAGAAAGGAAAAGTTCAGGATAAGTCCTGAACACATTACTGCTGAGGGGAGTGTCTGTACAGAGTCACATGATACAAATGATCTGGACAAAGACAAATATCTGCCTTTTCAGTAAATTATTCACATGATAAGTCAAGTATGCTAGCTGGTCATGATGTGGTCATTTTGATTAATTTAATAAACTAGGAAGCTCTTCCTACAAATATTTGGATTGAATCAAAAACATGAACTCCTTTATACTTGTAAATATTTCTGTGTGTACAATTTAATTACCTGCAATTTAATTTATTACTGTAATGTACTTTATCGATAAATCCAACAATGTGAATATATTTTGGAAACATACACCCTAAATATCCACTGACACAGCAGTGTTCAGGATCTGTTCTGTTGGCCAGGACAACTATCTCATATTATTTCTACCCATTGCTTCAACTATTCCATCAGAATGAAGATGGTCTCTCCTATGGAACCATATAACTTATTATCAGTAAGAAACTTAAACAACTCACATAACTTAAACAACTTTGCAGCACTTGCTACTTTTGGAAGATCATATAAAGGACTTTATGTTCTTACCCGTAAAAGTGGTAAAAAGCAATGAACAAAACCTTTTAGACATTCCTTTGGTCATTTATAACTGTAAATGAAAGTTACTCAAGGAAAATCTGTTTCTTACAGTTTAATCACTTGTAAATATTGTTTATACTATTTTTTACCCTGATGTTTCAGAATAAAAGATTTATTTCCCCACATTTCAGTGGTGGTAAGAAAATTAAGAAGCAACAAAAATGCATGATTTGGGGAAAATGAGCATATATTTCACAGAAAAATGTATTTTAAATGTACTGACTTCCAAGATAACCTACACATGTATTGTAGACAATGCCCAAACGAAGTTTGTTGGTGCACCC
>VZTT01042828.1:0-40099 GCA_013400855.1 Buphagus erythrorhynchus | reverse complement strand
ACATCAGAAGGGGTGAGGGGATGCTCTTTACCAGCACCCACCACGAAGCACAAGTGAGATTGCTCAGGTGGGCTGAGGAACCACCATCATCAGCTGCTGGTTAAAGCAGGTTGGACAAACTTCTGCCAGGAATGACATACTTGGAGATGGTGGGACCAGACCCCTGCAGCACTGAGGCTCCAGTTCTGTTCACTGGCGAGGGTGGAAGTGAGGGCGCTGCTGAGTGANCTGAGTCAGCCCTCCCCAAGTCACATCAAGCATCCACTCAGCTTTTTGCTACCCTCTGCCTGCAGGAATGCAAACACCAGGCAGTTTTAGGAGACTGGCCAGTCCTCCAAACAGCACTGCTTAAAATACCTCCCCTCCTCCTGGGGCTGTATACAATCTCAGCATATGAAATGCAAAACTGAAGTTAAGTCTCTGAGTGGCCACAGGAAATACAAAATTGTATACTCTGACTCGAAGGGTTTATGTGAATCCAGTCAGAACCTTCTGAAGTGGATGCCTTAGATCAGGCCATTAAGTCCCTACACAGAAGCCTAAATCAGTGGCCTCATTTTCAAACACACACTGAGCACTCAGCAGCTCTTGGAGCATCTAAGAGGAGATGGTGATTGCTTGTCACAGCTGAGAACTCGTGCCACTTTGGCTCTGAAGTGTCAACCTGAAAGCATTTTTCTATGCAATTTTTCACAGTCCTAATCTTGGTGTTTTGTGAACACCTTCACTAGATTTTTTTTCCTAGGCCATTATTTTCTTTGTAATGTAAAAAAAATATTTCACATTAAAGCAACTCCAAAGCTCTAACTTTAGAAATCTTCAATAGGTGCAGAACTTCAGGCTGAGAACTACAGCACACCGAAGATTTTACCATATCAAACAGAGTTTGCACTCCCACATCCCCTCCTGCATTCATAATTACATTCTGACTCACATGATAATCGCATTCAGGTCCCAGTCCTGCTTTGGAAACTTCATGGCTGCAGGCAGGGACGTATCCTCCAATGCACAGCACCCATCTCTGGGTAATCTGTGTGGAATTATTACTGCCACAGCTGAGGGATGGATTCCTGACCATTTGAATGCACCAGTTCCTGCACCTGGACTTGTGGCTGCAAAAGCCTGCGTTGCAGAATCCTCAACAGCCTCTTTAATAAAAGGAGGTGCAAAAAAGAACACTGTTCTAGCATCAAATTGAGAGATTTTCTTACTCTCTCTCTGAAAGAATGCTGGATTTTTCAGATATAGCAATAGAACAACCATGCTCTAAGAGGGATAAGAATTGGTTACCTACTCCTCTAGCAAAAGAAAAAAAAATTATCAATTTTACTCCCAAACTCTATTTTTTTTTTGATGCAAAATGCATCAAACACGCTTCGAACAGGAATTCCCAATTTTTCCCAGGGTGCATCCTCCACAAACTCTAAGAGCACATTTCAGGAATTTAGCCAGGAAGATGCACAGCCAATAACAAATGCCTGGAGCACTAATTAATGTTCAAAAACAGGAGAAAGGGATCCACTTAAAATGTTACCCTGTTTCTATAGGAGCACATGTGTTGGGCCTGCTTACCCAGGATAGCAGCATGTCCACAGCAGGGAAAGGAAGAGCTCCCACTTGCTTCTAATGACTGCTTTTCCTTGGATTATCAGATGGCTTTCCTTAGTCTACTGCATTTATGTCAGCTGGTTTATTTTAGAGGGCTGCAATTCATACAGCATCAAGTTTGCTCTCCTTTCCCCCATTCCTCTTCATAAACCTCACAAATAGTTAAGAGATTCATACAGAACCACACACATACCAGAAAATAAGAACCCTTACTTGACCTAAACTCCTTAGATTTCAGCTATTTTAAATGAAGTACAAGATAATTACACATCCATTTATAGTATACTAAGGACATATTTCTTATGAAAGCTTTATTTCGTGTGTATTTATGCTGTCCTCTCATTTCTCCACCTAGAAATCAAAATATCCCAAAGGCAACCATGAACCATGCTGAAACTGGAACCACAGCCAGCAAGTACCTGCTGATCTAAGAGACCAGATGCAAACATCAACAGCTTCCCTTATTTCAGGAATTTCCATTTCACAACTATTAAAATGTGACCTTTTTTTATCTTCACATTAAAAATCCTACCTGGCAATGAAAAAAAATCCCTCCCACTTCCAGTAAGTCACCCTGACGTGCAGCAGCTATAAATCTGGAAATAATTATATAAATTATGTCTATTATTTATATAATAAATAATAATCTATAAATCTGTCACACATGACACCTCCAGTTCCTTAGGATGAAGTCAAACACCTGCCTCTGCAGTGCCTGAGAAGGCAACAACACAGAGCCAGTAAACATTCCCCCAGTCTTATCCCTCTCTGTACATATTTTAGTACCTTCTAGAAACAAATCATCAGCTGGAAATAAACCAACAGAAGAATCAACATCTGCAGGCTGAAGCAGCCACAGATCTGAAGGTGTAACAGTTCTGCAGGAGGCTAACAATATGAACAGGTATGTCAGGTAAGACTTTGTCACATCTTGGTACACGGAAATACCACCCNATCTTTCTCTTATTTCAGAAATTTCCATTTCACAACTATTAAAATGTGACCTTTTTTTATCTTCACATTAAAAATCCTACCTGGCAATGAAAAAAAATCCCTCCCACTTCCAGTAAGTCACCCTGACGTGCAGCAGCTATAAATCTGGAAATAATTATATAAATTATGTCTATTATTTATATAATAAATAATAATCTATAAATCTGTCACACATGACACCTCCAGTTCCTTAGGATGAAGTCAAACACCTGCCTCTGCAGTGCCTGAGAAGGCAACAACACAGAGCCAGTAAACATTCCCCCAGTCTTATCCCTCTCTGTACATATTTTAGTACCTTCTAGAAACAAATCATCAGCTGGAAATAAACCAACAGAAGAATCAACATCTGCAGGCTGAAGCAGCCACAGACCTGAAGGTGTAACAGTTCTGCAGGAGGCTAACAATATGAACATTATTTTAAATTATTATTAATCATATATTTCAAGAAGTGATTCTGAATGCTTCACCTCTTACCAGAAAAGTTTTTTGTTACCATGAGTTACTTTGTCTGAAGATAATTGGATTCAGAGAAAGAAGAACCATCAGTGGGCTTCTCCTCTTAAAAATCTGGTTGTATTTCAGGGTGAATAAATAAATCCTAAACCTTATAACATAACATCTATCTAGCTAAACTTGCTAATATCCACTAGCTAGGCCAGTCAGAGATGTTCAGAACAATACAGGCAATAAGACATTTGAGCTTGTGCTTAAAAGCAAATCCTAAGTACTGAGCATCATCATCTCGGAGCTGCTTTGGGCAGAAGGGCTGGGCTTGTGCCAGGTCCAGCCTGATGCCAGGGCTCAGTGTGCCCAGAGCAGCCACTGCACAGACCTCCTGAATATCTGCTCTCAGCCACAGGAGGGCAAAGCGAGCCTGACCAAACTACAGAGACCACAGCAAAGCAGCCAACCCAGGGCAGGATCACACTTAGGGAAAGGGACAAGGTGGCAGGACCAACTAGAGGAAATACAGACTATTCTCAGACACCCCCCAGACCAAAGGTTTTTTCCCACCTCTCATTAGCAGCAGGAGACATCAGACAGTCCAGAGAGGAGCAGCCAGCCACCAGCAAAGGGGTTTGGGGACCAGACTCCCTTTGTGCAAGCCCAATCCCAACTGGCAGCTTTCTGCACACCAGAAAATTTGGCCCAAAAACCTCAACGGCCTCGGAGCCATTTGCCAGTCAGAACCCCGAGCACTGATTTCCAAGCAAACTTATTTGGCCATGGCAGACACAGCGGCTATTCATAACTCAGCCTCAATCAAAAACAATTTTGGGATTTGAAAGAATACTCGTTTTTCATAAAGGCTGGCATCTCCCCAGCAATCAGTGAACTCCCTGGCAGCAGGCCAGACACATCCACTGGTGGCAGCAGTAATTCCTCCTCATTATAGTGTTTGTATGTGCATAGATGCGAGCCAGGTGAATTCACAATATGCGTTAGGAAGACAAATGGATCACGTACAGCAAAGGGTTGAGAAGGTGGCTCTGAAGATTTTGTCACTAGATGAAGGCATGATCCAAATACACAGTTCTCAAGATTTTGGAGTTCCCAAATTTATTGCCAGAGTTCTTCTAGACCTTAGTCTTTTACTTTGGCCACAGATTTCCTTCAGTTTTCATTAAATAGATGATAAAGGTAACCACTGCATGATTTGTTTTGTAACTCGGTTGAATTTTTTTTTTTAATTTAAACACTCTAGAATTTTTTTTTAAAAGTAAATCTGATTTTTACCTTAGAAGGATAAAGCAGATATTCCCAGCTTTGCCACAGGACCTGAGGGAAATAAAAGGTGCTTTTTCTATACATTTTTCATCCTAGCTTCGAGCTGTTATATACAGGTTTATTTTTTCCCCTCTTGGACACACTCTCTTTTCTCACTATCAAAAAATCAACTCTTGGGGGGGACCCAACAGAGAAGAAAGGATGCTGTGTTTTAATTTGGTCCTTGTGTGTTTACATCATCCACAGGAAAAATTATTTCAGCACACACATGACCAGAAAGACAAAAGGCTGCCTCCACCTGCACTTTAACCAAGGTGAACTCTCCTCAATGTGCACATGTCAATAGCCATGGCCAAAACAGCTTGGCTAAAAATCCATGTCTTCTAGTCTAAAAAAAAAAAAAAAGCCAGTATTTCAAATGTAAAAGTCATACAAAACAGAGAGACTTTTCAGAATAATCCTTTTTGCCCTGAGCTGTAACTCAAAGAGGCAAACCCAGGGGAAAACATTGCTTCATGTTCCACCTTAAAAATAAAAGGCAGCTGGGAATAGCTGCCACTAGCACTCCAGTATTATCATTCTGGTTTCCTCCAAAGAAATCATGGCCTCTAAAGCCAAACAGCTTTATAATGAGGGGTTATGTATCTTTGCCTTGTGGTTTTTGAGCCAGATGCACACCCCTGTTGAACACCCCCATGCTTTCGGGCCAATTTTACTTGATGAAAGCAGTCTGATCACAAGACTGGAATCTTGAGGTCTTAGGAAAATACTGACCATCATGAGACTGCCTTGCAACAGAACAGGGGTGAATTGTGAAGGGGAGAGGTCTTTAAACATAGAGGCTGTGTTTCCTATCCATGCCATTTGCCTGCTTGTGCAAGAAGCACGTGTCTGGCTTCTCCCCTCAGGTGGCAGGCAGTTGAGCTTTCCATCCAAGAACTGAATTTGCAATTTCCAGGTGTATTTCAAAAGGAATTTGAAAGATCCTCTGCTTGTCTGCAGGTATTTCAACCCCATCACTCAGACAGGAACTGAACAGCTGCTACATTAAAGAGAAAGTCCATGCATCAGAAGCAGAAAAGAGGAGGACGTTGCAAGCAGACCTGAGCAAAAGGCAGCTTATGATTTAGTCATGAGGCTGTAATTAGGGGTATAAGAGCACTGGAATACCCTTGCAGATACTTTCTTTGAGGCCTCCACCTTGGGAAGGCAAGAGGCTCTGCTGCAAATTGTGTGCAGGATCTATGTCAGCTTTTGTTGTCACAGATCCCTGCTCACTTCCAGGGCTCCCACATTGGGACAGGCTAAAGTGGCACTTCGTGAAGGAAACTGGTGCCAACGTGCTGGTGTCCAACTAAATCTGAAGAACAGTTAAAGTCATAGGGACAACTGACTTTTACAACACCTGGGAAAAGGTGCTGAACTTGAGGTAGCCTGTCCTGATGCATTCAGGCCTGCTATTAAATTGCCCCAGTTACATCTTCCCAGGTGAGGATTTTTAGCTCACAGTGCAATGGGGTTGCAGACAGGCAGGAGAAACACCTGGGGCAAGAAAGGAAAGAAGGTTGAGGAGCCAGGGAAGTGCTACTGGACTGTGGGATGCAAGAACATGCATAGAGACAGAACAAAAGAGTATTATTTCAAAATGATGGGAGGGACAGGAACGGCTGAGCCAGAGATAACAGGAGTCAGCAGGGGAAGGGGCTCGGGTCAGACAAGCAGGAGGACTTCACCACTGGAAAGTTTAAAGTGAAAAAGAGATACTGGGGGTTAGCAAATACAGGAAAAGAAGGGAAAGGCAGAGTCTTTCTATACAAAGCTGCTTTGAGGGAGGTCAAGCTCCTTGCATTTGGTGGGTGGGGGGGATAAGAAATACTTTTTAAATCTTTGAGCTGCTTTATGATCTTTTGAGTTACCTTGGGTTGAGCTTAATTCACTATTTGCATATAATTAGTTTTCACTGCTATGCAATCATATTTGCCATTCTGAGTCTAATCATTAGGCACCTGGAGTCTTTGTACTGACATTTGAGAGATTCAATACGTAAAGTTTGCTTTGGTTCTTGTCTTTGCTGAAAACAAAACCGTGGTAGATGTAACACCATCCTAACACTGCATGCACATAACCTTCAAACCTTGACAATAAGGTATCTTTATAAGCATTTCATGTGTGCACTTCTGAGTCAAACTCTACACTCAGAATGTCTTTCACTGCAACTACTCTTCTATTTGGTGCAGAAATAGATTTTAAAAAGCCAAATACACTACAAAGGATGTGAGGGAGTAAAAATGCTTTGCTGTCTGTATATGCTTAACCAGAGAGCCTTCTCAGTCACTCATAGCCAGTGTCAGAGAAGGATTCAGCATCATCAAGGTAAGTTTTCTGAACATCTAGGACAGCAAACAAACTCTGGGAAATGGCACAGCTCAGAAGATAGGAATCCTGGAACTGTGGCTTCAGTTCAGCCCAGCTTTACATGGAGCAGAATGAGGTGTCTGCTAAAACGAGGTGTTCCCAAGGGGGCAGGATGCAGTTGGTACAAGGGGGAGGAGGAGTCTCAAACCCAGCTGGACTCAGCCCAGCAGAAACCTCGAGGCCATACCCTTCATAATCTTTAGGCAAGTAGTTAAGTGTTGAGTCACCTATTATTGGTCATCTAAGCAGACAACAGGAATTAAAAGGGTAAAATTTGTAACAGAAAAGTCTGTGAATATCAAAACTCACAAAAATTTCAGTTCTCCCTGAGTGAATCAGACAGAAGAAATAAGGCACATTTCTAATACTGATTTACTAGAGCTGCATTTTGCATTTTTGCCATTACCATTATAGTAATAGCTTTGATTGACAGAAGCTCATTTTTAATTAGCCAGATCAACCAAGGCACAACATCAGCATTTCTGAAAGCATCTGAAAAAGCAGCCTACTTCTGCAAGAAAAGCTTATTTTCATTTGAAGATTAAAGGTTCTAGACAGCAGTAATATGTTTCTATCTGCCATTTCAAAAGGAAAACTTGAAAACATCAGGCAGTAGCACATGAGAGATTAAAAGATACAAGAAGATAACTCACAACCAATCCTGATTCTCATAGGTCTTTCTTCCTTAATCCTGTCCAGCGACAGCCTTTAACAAGAACAGTATAACTGCATTAATCAAGGATTATTAGCAAGACATCTTAATGCAGTTTTCCCCCCATCCATCTCAGATGCACTCTGTATTTCACTGGAAAGTGCCATCATCCCCACAATCAGCAACAAGAGTACCACACAAGATAAAGCAAAGATACTCCTCCTGCTTGGCAGAGCAGGTTGTGTGCTGGGCCATGGCCAGCAGAGAAGCTGGGAGCAGGGCAAGATCTGTTCCTTGGCTATAGTGACTGGAAATCACTGCTGCTTTTTCCTGTGGCTTGACTTCAGCACTGTGCTGTGCGAGGAGGGCAGCTGGGAAGGGAGGGAACAAATGGCAGAAATACCAGATCTTCCTCAACTATTCTCTTCCAACCTGTCTGAGGAGAGCCTTGAGTAATCCACAAATGTGGCAAAGTGACAAAGTAGTAGAAAAGCTTTCCAAAAAACATTATCTCCACTGCTTCTATCCCAAGTAACATTCCTGCTGTTTGAGACATGTTAAACCAAGTAACATATTCCTGAAACACATTGCTTTTCCAGACAGCATTTCTGCTTGCAGATAGAGTGCTTTCAATTACAACAGTCTAAAAAAGCAGGCAGGGAGGCGGGGCAGGGGGCAGGCAGGCACACACACATACCCTGGCTTCAGCAAATCAGTGCCACACTGACCGTGGGGGAAGAGAGTGGCTGCACCTGATGCTCTTGCAGAGCAGGACAAGCAGAAGCAAAATGTGCTCTGCCTTGAGAACACACCCAGCTATTTTTACACCCAAAACAGATGTTTCCACTTTGATGAAAGCAGTCCAAAATAATTTTTTTTTGTTTCAGTGTGAAACAGATGCAGCTAAAAACCTTGAAAGCTGCAGCAAACAGAAATCCTTGTTCCCTGGACAGCTGGGACAGGATGACTGCCAGCTACAGGGCATGGAAACAAATCCTTGCAGAAAATATTCCTGCAGCCAGACTGCACCACTTAGGTTTCTCTCTCCTCTGCTTCATAGCCTCCTTACACTGGGGTGTCCATGGGCATTAATTTCTTCTGTTGAGTGGGCCTGCTAACAGCTATTCATAGGGATCTCTTCTGGAGAAAAAGCTAAGCCGAGTATTTCCATATAATAAACTCACACTCTACAACCCCACAGTTAACCACTGGAAACACCAAGACAGAGCTCCTGTGGCAGTGGAAGTCCTGATGGCCTTGTGCTCCTGCACATAGTTAACTCTGCCTCTGATTTAGACCAGATTTCCTCAGCTGGCAACACAACCATCTGCAAACCTTACAGGACACATTTACAGTCTGACTGACAGACTATGCAATTGTACATTCAGCATGCAAGGATTTGTTAGACACCCAGCTTTGGTTTAAATCCTCTTTTTCCTTTATTTTTAGCAGTCCTAGCTGCTTTAGCTGAAACCAGGGGCTTTGTCACTTCCGCATCAGCAAGGTTATCACTTTCCATCACAGCCATTTAATGGCATGCAGAACATGGAGCCCAAGAGTGTGATCACTTTGCTGTCCTCCCCTTTTCTCCAGAGCTCATTTTGAGCGAGCACAGCTCACCCCTCTTGCAGCAAGGCTGGGGCACCAGCAGCAGCTAACCCGGGGCTCTCACTGCCCTGGGCATCACGCTGGGGCATCCCTCTGCTGCACAGCCTGTCCAAATGCCACCTCCTGGGCACAACCCCAGGGCCCGTGGAAGTGGCACACCCGACAGGACACTGCCTCTGCTGTTTTGGTACTGGCTAGATATTGAGAGGGGCTATATTTAATAGGCAGCTTTTCCTTCTACGATCCCTGTAGCCTAAACATGTACTGCAATCTTGGAAAAGCTGCTCCAGCTTTCCAGAGGCTGTAGCAAACTTGCACCACCTATCGACACAACAGAGCCGCTGGTTTGGGGCCAGGAAGGCAGCACAGCAATCCAGGAGTGCTCCGTACTACAGAAACTCATCCCTGTGCTCCCAGCATCATCCTGCCTTCTAATGGGCATCGAACAGCAGCGCTCCATCTCGGCGGCTGTTTGACACAACCAGGGTGCACACACCAGCTGGGGCTGCATCCCTGCCACCATCCCAGTCCAGGGGGTAATCTGGAGGCCCTGGGCTGGCCGGGGTGTGCTGCTGCCCCTTTGGCACCAGCTGTGCTTTTCAGAGGATGTCCTGTGCCTTCTCACCTCTGGCTCAGACATTTCTGGATTCACTGTCACACAGAGCCCTGGCCATAGAGAACTTCCTCCACTTGAAATTAACCTTTCTTTCTCCTTCCCATGTATTCCATGAGATCAAAGGCAACATCATCTCCAATTTAATTCATTCCTACTGTACAGCAAACTCAGTTTACCACACTGACCCTGCAAGGAAGGGGTGCCCATCCCTTGTGCAGGTTGCAGACATCCCTGGCACCTCTGCACCACTGAGCCTCTCCAGCACACTTCACAGCAGGCACTGACACAGTGCTATTATCAGAAATACTACATCATATAAAATTTTCTCCCAGCATCACCTCTCCTCTGTGTGCAGCAGAAAGCTACAGACACTTTGGGAGGCTGTCCCAGGTGGTGACATCTGCAGTGACTCCTTTGAATACCAGTCACAGCTATGAGCACTGAACACAATAGCCACACAATGCCTGCCAGCAAGCAAAGGATGCTATTTCTTCCTCACCTTTGACCAGAGCTCAGTGCCCTCAGGTCAGGGTCTCTGCAGAGGGGGAATCTCAGTGACCTGAGAACACAGCAGCCTCTCAAAGAACAGAGCTGGCATGACCGAGATGGACATCGGTCCTGCCCAGGGTGCAGGGCTGAGGAGATTTTCTTTTGCTGTTCCTTGGAGCCAGAAGGGAGAAGTCAAACACCCTCAGAACAAGAGCTCCACAGGAATACAGGATGTCTGGCCAGGCTCTTCCCAGACAATTTAGCTGCTATTCAGCATGCCCCACGTTTTGACCACAGAAATGGAACATTAATTCCACCGTAATGCACTGTGCTTTCTCCTGTGGATATTGTAGATTTGCTTCATATTATAATTTTAAGTTGCAGGCTACAGCATTATCAGTGCACATTACACTTTTACTCCTTCAAAGCTGTGTACTCACTGGGAAAAGCTGGTTTTATTTATCCCATTTTTCCCCCTGTGCTTGGCTTTCTACCTGCTCTGAATTCTTTTCCAAGAATCAAATCAAAGCAATGGTGTCAGCATTTTCAGATGAGGTCTTTAGATGGCATTAGATTTAGGTCATTAGATGTCTATGACCCTTAGGGATTAATTTCACCTTGTTCATAAAAGGAACATGGAGAAAACGTTACCATATGAACACCAAGGATTTGAACAGCACCTCCCCATTCCCTGTAATAAATCCTTTCCTCAGACACACATTAAGTCACATCAGTTCCTCTGGAGATAAAGAAAGAGAGGCAATACCCAGCAGATGAGAATTTGCCCAACAGTGAGAGAACATATTGTGTAGAGGGCAAAACCCAGCTGCTGTTTGCTCCTTTTGGTGGTGACACCACTCTGCATCCTCTGCAGTAATAGGGGATTCCTTCAGCCCCTTCCAGGACTCATCCTTCCCTCCCACCCCTGCAGCATGGACCTGCTCTGATCTCCTTGCCAACGAGCCCTTTGGCTCCCAAGCCTTTTCCAGCCTCACTAACAGCATCCTGAAGCACACATAGCTGATGGAGGATAAATGCCTACATGGGCATGGCTCCTGTCAGCTCAACCTGCAGGCTCACAGCAGGCAGGATCCAGCTCCAAACCTCCAGCCCAGGAGGACAAAGCTCTGACCACAGGTACCAAATCTGGGACCAGCCCAGAAGTGATGAGGAAGCTGAAAGACCAGACAATTCTTTTGTCTGAGTCCTGTACCAGAGTCTTCATATCTCTACAAAACATGCACAGCAAACCTCAGAGATAACCTGAGAGGGGTCCTAGGTGGCTTCAGAGTTGTGATGTGATTGGTGCCATTTCAGAAATGCTTCTGTGGCCTCAAGCTCAGAAATCCTATGTTTTAGGGCATTTGGGCACTTAGCAATTAGGTGGAACTTCGATTCCTGATTGAAATAACACACAAATCCAGGACAAACAACACCTGGGGAAAAAAAACCAAAAACATTGACTTGGGAAAGTTTGGGAGCTTGGGATTTCAAAGTTTAAGTTTGAAGTTTATTAAGGTATAAAACTGCTTCAAACCTGTATCGAGTAGGAGGCAGTTTACTGGAGAAAGCCACTACAGTCCAGTTCTACTCAGCATGATGTCCAGTTGCCTCTTTAATATAACCCATACTTTCTCAGTGTTTATCTTGTACTGATCAATCACATTAAACTATGATACAAGAGATGCAAAATTTAGAAACTACGTTTTCTGGCAGTCTTCAAAGATAGAAGGAGAAACCCCCTTTCAAAACAGAGATTGTCCAAACAAATGAATAAATAAATTATTAAATAAAAAGCTATTTCAACCCTACTGATTCATCAAATCTTTGAGACCCCAAGCACCTTATTTGTATGTTTTATACACTTACACCCAAGGTATATTAGTCAGCACTTGGAAGAGGAACTGGTGGCATCCAGAGGCAAATTTATTTTCTTTTTGCAAAAGACTCAGCTACATACCAGCTTTGATGCTCAGTTTTACATAGTGCAGCATCTGCCAAATGACAGCAGTCTCCAAGCACAGGTAAGAACCTCATGCCAAGAAAATACAGCAGTTATTTCATCAACAGATTTGAACAAACATGTCTTAGCTTTTCAACCTATCTGCTTGTATTACCCAATCCATTGCTCTGCATGAGCTCCACAGCCTGAAAGGTCTGTCAGATCTGAGCTATTTTAACCCATATTTTTCCAACTCTCTTTCTGATATTTGGAAAAGATTGCACTATTGTCTTTCCTCATATATCACTAATTAATTGCAGAATAACCTAGTGTAACCTAGAAAACATTATTATTATTATTATGGACTCCTTTCCAAATGTTCCTTTCCCAGGTCACTCCCTTGACTGAGATAAAGCAAGCACCAAGAAGCTGCAGTGATCCAGAAAGTGCTCACCAACTCACATGAGGGCCAGATTCTCATCTTTATTATAATATTTTTTCTTTCCAGAAATAATGTATGAGACAAGTCTTTTGATATTCAATAACCTGTTTACGGGAAATGACTTTACACAAAACATCAAATGACTTGACAGCAGATTGAATTTAAAATATGATTTTTTAAAATGCTCATGAAATTCATATTGCTTTAAATATAAATTAGCAAGAGTGCCAGAAGGGATGAATGTATTCCACTCCTTGACTGCAGATAATTTAAATGTAGAGTTTTACCTTCATTACCTCTATTCATTGTTCTTTCCTATTTAGGGATGAAGGAGCTTTCCTAGCTGCTCTGCTGCCTCATCATGCAGATTTCCTGGGAATGTCAGGAGGTGAAGGGATGGAAGGAGAAGCCTTTGGACAGGCACACTGCCATGCCAATGCCAGATCAAACCTGGCTCTCCTAGATCCACAGGATCCCAAGAGGAAAACAATAGCTGCCTGAGGGGTGGTATCATTTTGCTTTTCCAGCCAGATTGACACCTTGGTTCCCAAAACATTAACTGCACTACTGTGATGTGCCACCCTTAAGGGGGAGGTAGCACCCAAGATTCACAGATCCTTGTTGTTGAAAAGAACAACAAAAATCACAAGGTCAGCAAAAGCTTACAACGTTTTATTAGTGAATTACTCACTTGGCATGGAAGTTGCTAGGATAGACTCTGAGCTCCTCTGTAGGCACACAGCAGTGGGGTTTGGATAAAGAGGGAAGGTGAAAGGGAAGACAGAAAGATTAATTAAAGAGAGAAGAGATAAAGAAAGGAAGAAAGGGAGATCACCAGCCTTGGTTCCAGCATGGATGCAGCTGATGGAGTGTCCAGGGTCCTTGGGGTACCCACACACCTGGGCTTGGGGTGGGAGGTACATTTTCATAGGTGGGCTTTCCCTGCCCTGGAAAGTTTCTCATTTTCTATGCAAATTAGTTATCATGCACAGCCCATTCTTTCAGACCTTTCTGGAAACAGGTCAGAGACTTTTGGTGGTCTTGAACCCCTGACACCCATGCCCACTTCTCATTCCTGTGTTTGTGCTGGGTTGTGCTTCTCTCCAGGAGCCAGAACAAGGATGTTTGTCCCAGGAAAGTGCTGTCCTACCCCAAAGGGCCCCTTCTCCAGCCACATCCTGCTCTTTCTCGCACAGTGTTATTACCAACAACAATCCTTGGTTGATTCCACAGCTATCTGGCTATCAGTGTTTGAGACATACACATTAGCCCCTTATCTTCAGAGCTTCTGCAACTACTGAACGTGCAGGTATCCAGATTAAAAGTGAAACCAGGCCCTTATATCCTCTCACCAGAATTCACCCTATAGTAGCATCCCTCACCTAAAGCAGTATTGTGTTTTACAGGGCAAATTCCAAATCTAATAATTGTATTATTCCAACATGAATTCTTCCCACACCTTTAAATAGAGTCAATAGTCTTTATTTTCTGCCCTTAAATATTCTGTGTTTTAAAGATTTGTGGCCTGCTGCCCCAAAGTGATTCTAATGGGATACATGCAAATTATTTTGAAAAGTCTCTGAGCTCCTACGGGGACATATGCTCAACTTCAGAATCTTACAATCATTAACAAATTCACACAGAAAGTAACAATAATACACATTTGATCGTTCACAAACGATCTACTCTCACAAAGACCTTAATTCTCACACAGATATACAGGCTTATATAAAATCATATCCAAAATTTCACTTAATATTCCAATTCAACCTCATCCATGAGAAATAACCATCTCATAGGTTGCTTGCTTCCCATACACTCAACCAAACGCCTCTGGAGTTCTATTTTTGCAGTGGAAGTAAAGCAGGAGGCAGCCAACATGATCAATCAAAAATAAGCCTAATTGATCTCCACAGCTAGAATCCACATACTTGAGACAGAGTCCTCAAAATCCGAGTACCTGCACAGCCCTGTGCTATCTACACATTGGTTCCTGTTTCACTCCAAGTACAAGGGATTTAAAGACCTGGTAAGTTGCCACAGATGTGTGCAAAATTTAACAGTGCTTCAACAGAGAGTGACAACTAAAATAAACCTCTCCGTATAAAATCAGCTCTATGTGTTTTTCCACCCTCTATCAAATTACAGCATCCCCAAATTATGTTAAGAAAAGCCCTGTCGAAAATGTGAGGTGCTGTATTTCATCAACCATCTGAGATGACTCAGGATTACAAGTACTGAAATAAAATGGACATCCTGTTCCAGTTTCTTTAACTAAATTTTCTCCCTCAAATAGCATCAACAAGTGACTCAGTACAATGTCATAACAAACAGTACTTGTGCTGCAGCAATGTACTTGGCAAACAGCAACTCTCACAAATAAATCAGACACATTTTACTGTAGTCGCTAATCAAAAGATCTTAATTTTATCTTGGGGAAAAATAAAAAAAGAAAATCATGTATAATAACCAGATGGCAAGTAAACAAATTATTTTCATAATAGTGGGAAAATTATTTGCCTGCATTTGAATGAACCCATAAACAATGTCTAGGACTAAATTTGGCTCCAAATTGTGACACCAATTTTATAATGAGAATGTACTGCTCTTCAGTCTCACTGAGACCAGCAAAAGGGACACCCTTGTCTCTCTCAGACTGTGGTTGCAGTATTCCAAGCACCAGTGCCAGCTAGGCCAGGGAGAAAATGGTTTATCAGTGTTTGAGACCAGCCTGCTTAGATCAGAATCACTTGTGCAGGGAATTAACATTATCATTAACATTAATCATTTGGGGCTGCCTAGGAGCTGTACCTGTACACTGTTCTGGGAGGTTTCTGACCCACTAGAGAGACACTGTGTGTCTCTCCCACATGCCCAGCTTCCAAGCAGTGACTTTACTGCCAAATCACTGCTATCAAAGCATCAATATCTCTACACTAGAATCTGCACTGCAAGTTTCTTACATTTGGGAATCACGGTAAAACACTGAAAGCATCTTCTCAAACAGCATTCTTTACTCCTGAGGAGTCAGCCAAGTTACCACACATTACATTTTGCATTATATTTGAAAAAAAAAAAAAAAGAAAAACCAAAACAAAAAACAACAAAACAAACCACAACCTACATCACTAGAATATCCAGTTCTCAGTAAAAAATTCTGTATGTAAGGATACACCATTTGGAGAATCCACTCATTCCCATCAAACAGAAATCTCATTAAAAATAAACTTCTCACCTGTAGCTAGCTCAGTAATTAGGTGCAGCTATATTCATTAGTTATAATTCAGAGATTACATGGGATAATAACATGCTCTAATAAGGAAAAACGGCACTTGGCTTATGAACATGTGAGTTTGTGGCAATTTCCTCAAAGAGGAGCCTGCTTTCAAACAAAGTAGCAATTTTAATTGTTTACTGTGAGAAGTGAATAGGAAAACATTTCTCAGAAGCCCAGAACACAAATCTTGCTGTTTCTTCCAAACATCAAGCAGCCATCCTGAAGGACTTGTTTGTTTTTTTGAGTAGTGGGAGCCCCAGGAGACCTGTGCTGCCCCAGCCCAGCCAGGAGAGAGACCAGGGCAGCTGCTGAGGCAGAGCCTTAACAGCACACAGGTGAGACCTGGGCAGCCAGCACTGTCTGGAAAATTGTGGTTTTATTTTCTCATCAAGGGTGCTGCAACCAAGCAGCAGGGCTATGACTGGGTAAAGGCTTCTTTTCTTGCTGCAGACTAGAAGAATCAAAACCCATTAGCTTGTGTTTGCCTTCTCTGCAGCCCTTAATAACCTCCCTGTGACAACCTTCAGCTGTCCCTTGCCTGTCAATTCATCTTCCTGCTCTGCATGTTGGGGTTAGCCCAGTCATATATACCAAATCCAAGCAATACACAAAATCTCCCATTATTGAACACCTTTTTTCACCCTGACAAATAAAAGCAACATCAGTACTGCTTCCCCAGGTGACCTGCCAGTTTTCTGGTAGATTTTTCAGCATCAGTTTCACCCTGGGAGAAAGACTGCACAGCAGCCTCCCTCAAAAATTAAACAGGTAGCAGGGCATTGGATTTCACCACAAAACATAAAAGTACTAGCAGTGAAAAGCAAGCACAGACTTTGGGGAGGGTGAGGCCACATTTGAAGTAGATGGAGCCTTTCTTATTTTAAGTAATAACCTATCCTTATGTGCCAGTGTAAAGCATATTGCCCCCTAGATTCCAAACACTTATTTTTTTAATATCTAAAAATCACATGGTAGTGATAGTTCGGACATTTCCATGGATAACTACTTAAGTTTCAGCCCAAGAAACAAAGTTGTAATCTTCCCAATAGTTTTACAGTGACTTCCCATTTAAGTTGCTGCCCAGCAGTTCAGAGAGTTTTTGGTCACCCCAATATACTTACTCACATGGTTCAGATATGACCATATACCATAGCAAAGCAAAGGCAGTATTTGCAGGATACCTTCACCAAGTCACATGAAAGTTAGGTTTTTTTTAGCTCAAAACAGTTATTTGTTCAAACCCTCACAAACTTCATGCTATGGAACTACCAAAAGAAACGTAATGAACATGCACTAAACAATTTATTCTGCCACAATGTTACCAAAGTTAGGTGTTTTCTTAAGCAATTGTAGAAAGTCAGATGTATGGGAAAACAAACAAACAAACCCCCAGGTCTTTGTCTTGTAAAATTAAACATTTTTCTGTTTGGAGAGATAGAAATAATGCTTTTAATGTAGATCTGCTATGAAAACAACAGAGCTGTTACTCATTCTCTTACCCCACTTCTGCCGTAGTCTCCAACAGCTGCAGATCCAGACTCTGTCTTGGAACACCCAGATTTTGATTGTGACAACAATCAGGACTTGTTCCCTTGATTGGGAACTCCCTTAGGGGGGTACTGCTGCCAGGGCAGCTAGCAGCACACTGGGATGCCACTAGATTGCCCAAAACTCCCACATCAAATGCACAGTCCAACTTTCTGACAGTTCAGATTTTTCAAGCTACCCTAGAGTGGCATTTGAGAGCCTAAATGCTGCTATCAGCCCCATGTGCTATTTCTGAAGTCTCACCCACCCCTAGGAGAACCCAGGAACAACTCCCTACTCTGCTGAAGAGTCACACTTTTAATGAGTTTCTGCAACAGCTCCTTCTGCTGAGTAGATAAAGAAGATCACCTGAGATTAATTACAGTAATAATTAAGAGCTGACCTTCTGGCAGTTAAACCAGATACCTTGCCTTCCTAACAGCCCTCCTCACAGGTGCAGGATGATGCTGGAGTTCTTCAGGATAAGTTACTCTTCACCTGTTTAGAGATGTGCAATTTGTGCATAAATCACAGTCTCAAAACAACCCATATCACTCCCATTTTCCATTTTCAGGACTCAGTGCTTCTTCAGAAGTAGAAAAGCATTCATTTCCACGGTCAGGGAAGAGCAGACTGTTTTCTCCAGTATTAATGAATTCTGTCCTTGCAAACAAAGATATAAAGCTAGATGCTAGTGATAACTACAAGAGGCAAAATTTACCCACTCTAGATTTAATTATAGCACAGATTAGGAAAGGATCCTGGAGTTGAAACAAGACTGACATCCCCACTTCCCAGCAGAGATGCCTGGTGCCCTGGGCATGGTGCGGAGGAAGAACAAACAGCAGGTGACCTGACCTGCTGCCCCCTGTGCCCTGGCCACACACTGCCTTTCTCCATGGGGCCTCACGTACCACATGAACATCTAAAAACCTTCTAAGTATCCAGCACCAGAGCACTGTGTGGCTTTTGGGATGGCAAACAGCCACTAGCACAAGCTACAAGCCCAGCAGTCACTCCTTCTGCCTCCCTATCCATCATTTACCTCAAAAATTGGTATAGGAATAGGTATTTCCAAATGCAGCCAGCCTGGTAAGACAGACCCTGTGCTTTGGTATTCAGAACAGCTCAGACTTGGTTCAAGCAGATATTTTGTTGTTTGTTCAGCTCTTTTCCCCCATATCTTGGCACCTCATTGAAATGGGCTTTACTAGGCACTTATATAGCAGAGCTGTAAAGAAACCAGCTGGTTAATTTAAAAGAGCGCAGTCCTTACTGCTTTCCCCTCTGGGAATTTCTTGAAGCACATATACACAAAAAATTTATATTGTAACACTTTTTCTACCACATCATGAGTTTTACTTCCAAATCCATACTCTGAGGAGAAAAAAAAAGTCTCACTATCACTCTGCATTTTGTAGGGGCAAAAGGAGATGCTAAATTAAAACTAAAAAAACCACGTAAGAGCAGGATTATGGTCTCACCTCCCATCCAAAGCCACGAAGAAATTGCTATCTCTGCCAAGAGTACATTTTGTCACTAAAATAGTTGCTGCTGCAGGCCAGTGTTAGCCCAGATCGACCACATACCAATAGAAATTCAGCTGTACAGACCTAGGCTGCAGCCCCCTGCAAGGGACAGTGACAGGCAGTGCCAAGAAGCTTTTATGACAAAGGAACAAGCTTTGGATAGGGCAAGGCAGGGAGCTGATAGAGGAGAGAAGGGACAGACAGACGGGCAGGGTCCTGAAAGCCCTTGGAAGTGGCAGAATAGCAAACAGCTGAACTGCTGGAGCCACAGAGTTCAGACAAGCCACAGAGCAAGGCTGGAGGCAAATAAAGGCAAAAATAATCCATAAACCTGTATCAGCTGAAGACATGGAAGCAAGAAGAATTTGAAGGAAGAAAGGGGAGTATTGCCCTGTGGGAACAATGCATATGTAGTCATACAGCTATTTTAGTGTTGCCTTTTAGTACGAGCAGTTATTGTTGTTTGTTGGACAGCAAATCCTTCCAAGGCCATGAAGCCAACCAACAAATCCTTACCCAACCCTCATTCCCAGAAGCTATCCATTAAAAAGCTACTCAGCAGTTCTCCCTTGGTGTTCTGCACTCCATTGCCCGCTGCAAGGCATGATGGTGACATTCCAAAGAAATCCAGCTCCACACAGGGCCAACCCACCAGATGCCAGAGACACAAAGCTACCCCAGCAAGTCTGCAGAGTATTTACGAAGCAGTTTGCTAAATTATACAAAGGGAATAATTTGCAACGTAATGGTGTGTTTGCCTTCTGAATATCTGATTTCCTGTTCAACAAATAACCTAAACACTCCCAACCAAATGAAATGTAGACAAGACTTAAAATGTTTGAAGAAAAGCACTCATCCAGAAAATTAAGGTCAACACAGAACAGATGGTGCCTCTGAAAAATGTGGCTTCAACGTTTATCTTTATGTAAAATAAAAATCTTTTTAAAACCTCCGGCTGTTTGGTGACAGTCCTACTTGAAATATTGGACCTCACACTCCATGGATAATAAAGAAGCACTAAAAAATGACTTCAAAATACTAAATCTAAATAAAGTTCTCTCAACTAGTGTGCAGTAAGATTTTTGTGGGCACGTAAATACATATCAATAAAATATAGATTCAAGCGCTTCTGTAACTGCCATAAATATTGCAACTGCTCTCCCCATTTCCATAAATATGACCCACAACTCCCAAGTGAGAAGCTTTTTCATTTGCAGCAGTCAGGCAAAAAAAATGGTCCTTTCTTCTTTATCAAAGTCTTTTGAAAGGCTGACTTTGAAGCCCAGCACATGGGGAGCTGTGAACAACTTGTTACAGTGATGTGTGGAAAGCCTTCTCCAGCCCCAGCGGACCCCATCAATGGGACTGCAGAGAGATCATGGTTATTCTTGAGGGCAGGCAATGTCACACCTGGCTGGGGAGGGAAACAGGGGCTCTAACTGGGCAGGGCAGTAAATTACTTTGGTAATACAGAAAGGAGCTGGAACAAGCAGAAATAATGAGACAGACCCATCAAACATCCAAAGAGCAATAACACGTTAGAGACAAATGAGAAGAGGTCAAGCACTGGCACGAGCAGCAGTCAAGGCAAGGTAACCAACAGGCAGAGGAGGACTCAGCAGGACACTAGGTGAGCACCTCCACTGAGAAGATTGTTTCAGGACAGGTAAAAAAGACAATCAGAAAAACCACAGAGCGGCACAGCAGGCAGCTCTCAACTTTATAAGAAACAAACAATAAACCCCAAACCCAAAGCCCTCATATCCTGAGTGAACCAAATATTTTTGGAAGATGAGGTAACACCTGTGGTACCTAAAAATACTGTCCTGTGGAGACCTCCTCCTGTGCATCACCCTGCTGACAGCTGGGGCCCTCTGACAGGCTGTTACTTCTGATCACAGGCTGCACAAAGCACCTGAAGCTAACCCCTTAAGCTAATTCCTCTGGGGCCACCTGCGTGCCTGGACTGAAGAAGTCTCACCAGCTTTGGCCATCAAAGCAGCCACAGCCACAGAAGGAGCCATTTGCTCAAAACACCCAAACTAAATCACAATTAGCCCAGTGACAACAGGCCGCTGGAGCACATCCCCAGGACCACAAGGTAATTACAGATCTACTATCAGTTCTTGTTTCCCAGTCACCAGACATCCAATAGAACAACCATGATCAATGCACAGTTTTTTCCAGTGTGGCTTGCAGACATTTACATCTACTAGAAAGACCCAGATTTCTGTGACTCATACCTTCAGGTCCAACACTGATGAAGTTGCACAATGAGCTTTTGCAAATCCACCTGGCTAAAAAAACTACAGGAAGCTTATAGCAGCAATTTTCCTGAGCTGACACATCTTTCTAATTGGCTTCATGATACTGACTTACTGACGTTTTGGGTCCTACTTTCTCTAGAAATTACCTCTGACTCCCCATACTACTGGGGAAAATAAGCTCAGCAAGAACATTTAGACTCACTGTCCCTAGCAATGGGCCCTGCCATCAGTAAAGCACAGCCAAAATGAAACCAGACTGGGCAGTCCAGGGAAACACTTGCAAGAATGGCTTTTGCACAGAAGTTTCTGGCTTCAAGGTCATCCCAACCCACATCACAGACAGCTCTGATAAGCAACAGCACAACAGCTCACCAGAGATTTAAAAATAGTAGAGAGTTTATGAAGTTCTCTTTCTCTCCCTACCTAAGGCTTTTTAAAACTAAAATAGATATTTTATTTTCTTCTAAAAGAAGGTTGTGTTGATTTTGTTGGTCCTATTGCATAGCCAAGTGCTGCTGCTGCACATAGAAATGTCTATCTGCATCAAGCCTCAACTCACTATTTCTAAAAATAAAGTGAGTAATATTAATTTGTTCCTCCAGCACCTGGTGTTTAAAGTTATTTCTTGGCAACTTCTGTTCTCGGCATTTAAACATTTTTCATATTCACCTTAAGTCTGGCAGCACTATTGGTTATCCTTCTCTGCCTAATAATTTGGTTGATGGCATGCAGGTGGGTTTCTCATAATTAAAAAACTCATTTGCAAAGTTTGCATTAGGTGATCTGAAAAAACAGAGCACTCCTTTCAAAGGTTAAATATAAGTAGGCTGCAGAGCTCCATGAAAACATTGCATAATTTAGGGATAAAAATAGTTTTGCTTTATTCAAGCTAGGCTGGATAGGTAGATTTTTACTGCAATCAGCCTAAACCTCATCTCTTCAAGTTACATGCTCAAGTTGATTATAGAAAATTAAATTTAGTATTAATCAAGCTAGGAAGAAGGAAATTACAAAACTTAAGCTAATGCATAAATCATAGAAAAGAATGGTGGAGCCAGCTAGAGATCATTTAATGCATCTTCATCTTGTCCCACACCAGAACCAACTCCCCCTCTCCCCAAGCCACTCCTGACAGTTATTGTCCAACCCTTTCAAAAATTTGGTGCCAGACAAACACAGGTGCCAGAAGCCACCAGTCAGGGTTCCACCAGCCCTTCTGCTTACAGGCCTTGCCTTGGCATCCCCCAGCTATCCTGACTTGGGGTATCCCCACCCCTGCCATGACAAACAGGGCCCAGGAAAGCAGCAGCTCCTCCTGGTTGCACTGACAGGTCACTTGCAGCTTTGGGCACAGAACTGCAGCACTTGGCACCACTGAAAAAAAAAAAAAAAAAAAAAGAGCAAACCCAAAAGGGCAAGCCCAGCTACCTAACTACAAAGGATCTAGGCTTAGATATATTTGTAAATGTTTCCTGATTTAGAAAAAAAGAACTCTACATATTGGCTGTAAAAAGCAGCTTGTCCACACCATCCACACCATAAATTATGAATTTAGCATCTGACAGGTCTGCACTACCACTCTATCCCAGTTTTACAGATGAGAAACTACTGCCTGCCTGCACAGGACCTGACCCAAATTATCCTTGAAGTCAGTGGGATCTCCCAGTGAGCCCCATGGGACATAGGGTGGACAAGCATGGTTCCAAATTTCCCAAATAGCTGTCCAGTACTTTGCAAAGCCATTTCATCCTCTAGACACAACCCAAAGAAAGCCTCGTAGAAGACTCTGCTGACACACTGCAACCAACATGCAAGTACACTCCCATAGTCACAGTTGATGGTGCATTAAGCCAATTTTGTCTTTTATATGCAAATTTTTTAATCATGGAGCAGCCAGTCAGCCCTACAACCGATTCTAAAAAGCTGAAACCATCCCATTTAGACTTGTTTAATAAAGAAACATTTAGTTCTGAAGGTACATTTAGAGCACAAGAGTTTTCTTCTCTGAGCTACATCCTGATGTTTTCTTCCTTCCCTGATTTTACTTCCTAGGACATGTACAAATCCAGACAGTCATTATCAGCTGGGGGTGTGGGAAGGCAGTTTTAGATGAAGCTCTTACAACTGCATTGTTTTCTTTATGAAGAAAAAAACATCAGCAACTTAGAGAAATTAAAAACCTAAATGAAGTCCTTAAGAGTTCCCCTTAGTCACTTCCAAACTTTTTTCCTAATCCCTTTGAACTCCAGTAGTTTAATCAACAGCTTGTTTAGGATTAATCTTCTCATCCCAGTTACACACACACACACATACACACACACAAATATCCATCACAGAATAAATTAAAAAGCAGAATCCCCATAAAGAGCCATAACAACTTCACATTTTCTGGAAGCAAGAATAAAGGACCCAGCAGGATGATGAAGGCTGAAGACAAAAAGATCATCTCTTAATGACTTCCTGGGATGCCTGGGGCCCCTGTGTTCCTCAGCAGGGAGGGCCAGGCTCACCCTGCAGCACTGCAGAGTCAGGGGAGCACTTGGCTGTGCTGGAGTTCCATTATGTTCATTAACAGAGCTCATCAGGTCCGGGATGGGCACTCACAGCCCTGCAGCCTCTTAGGAGCATGCACAGGTGCTGGACTGAGGGGCAATTCCCCAAATTAACTGACTGCAGCTCTTGAGCCAGCCACCAGCAAGGGCTGCAGGGAGACAGCAAGGCACTCCTGGCATCCCATGGGAAAGCACCGCTGGACTCCACACACAGTGCAAATAACTGCTTGGCTCAGGTGTTAAGGACTAAGAGCATGTTTGACTGGGCAAATCTACAAACATTTGAAAAGCAAAGGAACAACCTGGCAGGTGAACACATATGGGCCATGAAGGAGCCCAGGAGACTTCTCCAGAAACACTCCAAACCTCATTGCTTTTACTAGTTCCTAGTCCTATAAAAGCACTTCAGGAACTTCTGAAGAAAACTGCTTTATAGTGGGGAAAAGATCCCTTGTCTTAGGAGTATGTACGTGAGCTGCAGAAGACGGCCATAGCAGTTAGGTCAGTACAAAATACAAAGTTCAATGTCTATGAAAAACATAAGGGGTTGCAGGGAACAGCACCGCTTTCCTGAACATTCCCCTGTCCAGAGAACATGGTGGCCAGCCCTGCAGTGCTGCTAAGGGGGTTGTCTGTGCAGACACTGCACTGAGGCAGAAAAGGCATTTTGTACCACCCATCACTGCTTTGCAGAAGCAGCACTCACTGTAGATACCCTTCCTGGGATTTGTGATGCTTAAGAGCTGCCAGTTTTAAGTTATGGCCAAACAAGTTGTGAAGGCAGATTACATTTCAGGTCCTGCATTTTGGTCCAGCATTTATATTTGTTCTTACAGCACCTTCCCATTTTCACTGTGGACATGGGGTGTATGACTTTCCCCTGTATCCAAAGTTATGACAGTATTTCACAGTACAGGACTGCTTTGCCACTTTTAAATGAAGGTGACTCATGCACAGGATGGACAGAAGAAACACAGATGGCAGCAGAAATAGAACTCTTTCCACTGCCACTCTGCCATCAGTCCTTGTGCTGGAGCAGGTATGAGAGGGGGAGCTGTTGTCAGGTGATGAAAACAGGGCATCTTGTGATTGAGACGTATGGGGACTACTCAGCACCATGCAGTTTGTGTCTGGGTACATGGAACACCTTCCAGTGTCTTTTTTCCTTTGGAAATCTGTATTATCCAGAATGAGACTATCCTAAGTGCAGCCTAACCATTAATAGGAAAACATTTGTGAAGAGACTCCTTGACCTAATCACTGCGCACTGAACTGCCTTAGCATGTCACAGTAATTCACAACTGCTTGTTTGCATACAGATGTGTCTGTGTCTCTGTGAACAGAGGTGGCATGATCCCAACAGCTGTAAGGCAGGCTCCCAGATTCCTCTGCAAGCTGAGAGCTCACTATCTTGACACTGATATCTCTGAGGGAAACAACTTTGTCACAGGTTCAGTGGAAGATCAGAGGACCTTGAAAAATCATATTTTTAAGTCCATGTCCATTTCAGGGCACAGATTTCCCCTGCAAAGAAGTAAAAATTTATTAATAAACTGCAATAGCTTCATGTAAAGAACAGGAAAGCAGGAATGCTACTAACCTTGGGAACGTGAAGACCAGTCTCTTGCTTTTTTCCTCCCAACTGCACATCAATCATCCACTTGACTGCAGAGTTTTAATCTTATGCCACTTAATAGCATTAATCATATAACTTTTTACTTGGAATTTGTGAACAAGTATTCTGTTTATTAGCTTAATAAAAGCTCAGATGCATAGAGCCACAAACATCAGGCACCTCAGCACACACTAGCACAGGATTGCCCTTGATTTTAACTTCTTTATGCCACAGAGAAGACCACTAGGACTTGGGATCCACACTGCAGATACTCCAATGAGTTCCAAGTCCCCACCATGTCATCACCTGCACTGCTCACTTTGCTAACTTTCCAGCTGCTACTGACTTGGCAGCATGGCTCTCACACCATACTTACATCTCATGTACCTCTGGAACACGTCACAGATACTTCCTTTAGAAGTCCTCTTGGCTTCCTTCTCACAAGCCTATCAAATGTCTTAGAGCAACACTGCAGAAGAGGTTGTCCATGCATCTAGGCTATACATCACATTTATTTAAACAAGTAAGCAAGTTAAAGTCCCTGAGTTACACATTGCCTCCTAACACCATTTGAGAAATGACTGCTTTCTGCTTCACCAATGAGCAGTCTTCTTCCATAGCAGCACCTAGAGGGGATCTCCTGAGGCATGCCACCCTCTTGTGTCCAAAACAAGTTTCACTAGTTCCACCTGGAAGTACCAGGAAAGCACTTTGAGTAGAGACAAACAGCCCTCAGGTGCCTGGGCACGCAGATCTCTCCCAGCCTCCCTTCAGCAGTTTGTTGTTGCTGATGCTCGCACTTCAAACGAAGTTCAGTATTTCACACCAAGCAGGGAACTTGCACCAATCAGAAGAAATTTTCAACAGATCATGATAGAATAACCAAAAGCAAGAAGTATCAAATGTAAACAACTTGTAAACATTAGTAACACATCGGTAGATTCAAATAACATGAATGACCACAGAGACAACTCACAATTCAGAAACAGCCTTTTGTCATGAAGTCTTTATGGCTTGACAGAAAGAAAGTTAGATTTGTTTTTGATGTGGTTAGTGCAATTTTTTTTTATTTGAGAGGTCAGTTAAGAAGAGTTAAACAGATGAATCCAGTATGACACCTCAGTTTCCGAGTTGTTTTTGAACCTGATCTGAAATATGGCACTGGACTCTCATTTAGAGTCAAGGCATTTGTGATCTCAGAAATAAAACCAGCTATTGGGCCCCCAGGATATGGAGGGGGCTCTTCAAGGGATAATTCATATTTCATATAAAACAGAGGAAGGAAAGCTTAACAGCATCAGAAGTGCAAGCTGTGTGCTTGGCCAGTACCTCTGCAATCCACATATACAGCTCCATCTAATATATAATTTATTCAGAAAAGTGAATGAAGAAAGGAGGAGTAGGCAGACTCATTGAAGAGATGGGTAATGCAGCATTTGAGAACAGTCCACTCCTGGAAATTCAGGCTCCTGCAAAGTAACCTTGGGCTTTTACACAAGGAAAGGCTACAAAAAGCACATTCCCCAACACTGTCTGAATTTAGATCCTCCTATTCTGCTCTCTCATGCAAAGCAAGAACAAATATCCAAGCTTCTATCCAAAGCAAAAATCGGTGTCACTTTCCTTGACAGTGATAATGGTGTTCAGAGAGAATTTTTCAAGTAATGTACACCTTTCTGGAATCAGAATTAAGCTTCAAGACACTCACCACATCTTCAGCTTTGATCCGGGCTATCCATTCTCTGATTCCAGAGGCACCACTAGGTCTAGCACCATTTCCTTACACTTACTGCTTTCACAAGCCATATTCATTCCCAGGACACCTAGCTCACCAGAGTTTTTGCTCTTCCCCTTCATTTCTCTCCCAATATGAAGAGCTCCCATTATCGCTAACAGAAGCCAACGCATGCGTGCACAGGACAGAGTAGACCTGTTAAGGCCACATGGCTGACCAACAGAAACAAGTACATGTATGTAACTGAAATTTTCTTCTGTTTAGCAAAGGGCACCGAGTTCTAATTGAGACACTTCCACCTGTGACCCTTACTTCCTCGTATTCACCTTCTCCCCCTACCCCCTTTATGTACAGGGAAGACTCACTGTGCTTCCCTGATGCAAAACAAGAAACAGATCACATCAAATTTGCTCCATACACCAAAAGGTAGAAAAAAAAAAAAAAAAAAACAACCAAAGGACAAACTGGTTCACAGTTAACTATAAATAAAAGTGCAGTAAGTGTTCAAGTAGAGTGTAAAGTTTAAGCAAGCTGTACAACCACATTTGGCATAGTCATCTTTTAAAGGCCCTGCGTGGGTCCCTCCCGTTACTGACAGCAGGGGGAAGAGCCTGAACGCTATTAGCTGGTGCTGGATTTACAGGTCCTCGTCCATTGCCTCTCCCACTACCTGCATAAATGTGGCCGTGGTTATATGTGAATGGAAATCCACTTGCTTCAGGTCCAGTTTGTAAACCATTTCCTAAGAAGACAGAAAAAACATTATCACCAGTTCCATGGGTTGAAATCACCGATTCCTTATGTAAGTTAACCAACAGAATATATGAAGTTTGCAGTAACCACAAACCCTGAAGACCAGAAGGAAAAGCCTCCCTGGCACTGCAAGACCCCAAATCACAGCTTACCTTTCCCCTCCCAAACTACCTTCCCTCCATCCCTACTCCCCTTTCACAGCTAGAGCAAGAAGGGTCACAATAACAGCTTTACAACACCAGCTACTGAGTATGGGCATTGTGTAGGCAGTCCAGAACTAAGGTTCCCTCTCAGCTTACACCTGCTCAAGGCCTTGAAGTATTTTCATATTTAAGATTCTATGTTTAAATACAGCACAAAATTTTCTGGTTAAGTCAAATATTGGAATTTGGTGGAACACCACTTCTGTTTTCGGGAGCTAATCAGGAAGGAAAGCCATGGTGTCTACTGAAGTAATTTTTAATGTCAGTGTCTCAGGAAGTTTAAAAAACCAGAATTTCAAGCGCTGCAAAAACTTTTCAAAAGCATCACAACAATCTAAGATTTGTCAAGACCCCTTATGTGATATAGGCACCTAGAATATTCTAATCTCCTTCTCTCCTACAGAAGAAATCCTGAAAACAGTTTCAGAAAATGTTCATGCTTACATGCTTGATGTTCAGGCCCTAGTCCGAATGACTTTTTACAGCCTAGTACACATTTTTATCTCCAGAATGGAGAACCTTTGAAAGAAATTTCTACTCCCCTTAACTGTTTCTCATTTTTTCACTTCTACAAACTGAAAAAAACTTACCTAGTGGCCCAAAAGTACAAGTACCCATACCACTTGATGCAGAAATATTATTTTCACCCTGTGCCTTTAGAGAAAGGTTAAAAAAAAAAAAAAAAGACATGGATCAGAGAAAGAAAATTCACATTTTTACAGAAAGGGGCTGATTTTTCCCCCTCTGTGTTCTTACAGTGGCTCCACATGGCATTTCTCTGCTACTTCAATTACTGGCTCATTCTTAGCTATGAATCAGTGAGTCCCTTTTTCCAGAATAGCCACATCTGATCACAGCCTAGTGTGAAATATTCTGAACAAAGAGCACTTCAGGCCAGAAGCCTCAGACAAGTTTAACATACCAGTTTGTTCTGCCCGACGTGTTCCGAGTTGGGCTCGCTGTAGTTTGGCACTTCTGAGTACACCATGCAGAACCTGGGAAGACATTAGGATTACTAGGAAGTTCTAAAGCCATTTTTTAACAGAGTTCTCAACTCCACAATTCACAGAGCAATGTTCTTAACACATCCCATCACCTAGAAGTAATTAATCCAGACCCCACTGTTCAGAGAGTATCAGTAGGTATTAAAAGGCTCTTTGATCCCTTTATAGTCTTGTGGTGAGGCTGCCACATCTTCCTGGTGAGGGCACTTCAATCAAGCAGAGGCAAGTATTCATTTACTCAAGGAGGTAAACTGGCCTAAATAAAACAAAAGGTGATGAAAGGGCTCCCTTTGTCTCTCTTCCAGCTGCACAATCTTGTCCAGCACCCACTGGCAAGGTCACCTGAGGCACTGAGTCACCCAGCCTGCTCCCAGACAGGGATTGCATTACACCTCGAAAGGTTACTCACTCCCACACACTCCCATCCCATGCAGTGCCCCATTAACAATAATAGCACAGAGGAGGCCAAAACAGGCAATGAAATTCAAAGCATCCTTTTCCACTCAAGGAGACTATGGCAAAATAGGCCCATCAACTCACTGCATGGAAATTACGGCAGAGAGGAAGAAAGATCTGCATCATTACACTGCTTGGAATGGTTAAACTCAAGTGGAGCTCCCACCTGCTGCTGGGAGGCACAACCCAGATAAGGACTCTCATCACTCCAGCCTGCTGGAGAGTAAGTCAGCTGGGTGGCTTCTGAGGTAATGGATTTTGTACAAGACAATCTGTAGATTCTTTCTGATGTAAATCTATCTGAACACTGGGCATTTCTGAACCACAGAGGAGGATATGTGGCTATCTCAGAGCACCACTTCCCTGATGACTGCAAGGTTTCCCACAGCTCTTTGTGCAACAATGGAAGTACTCTTCTGGTTAGAAAATGTTGCAGTTTTTTCTATTGCTCAAGTATGTTACTCATGTTTGTTCTTAGGCAGGAGTTGTTGCCCCAGTCTGTGGGCAGTTTAAAGGAGGTTTAATGAGGCTTGCTCAGATATGATTCACTGGAGTGACCTTGCTCTTCCTTCTCTGCATTGCCTGTCCCTCAAGGATGACACACATACAAAAGGCTTCCACTAAAATGAATTGGTTAATCAAGATAAGGCCTAGGTAAGCAATGCAGATTCAGTCCTTTGTCATTTACACACTTCCTCCTCCTAGGCCTGTGCCAGTGCTGGAGGCTGACTGTCCTCAAAGCACCTACAGTCCAGAGAGGGTCAGAGCTCATTACATCCATGACCAACGGAGAACACACTTTTGCTACCTTAAATTCCATTTCCTAAGAGCTACCAGGTCTCATACTTACCATGGTGCTCTGCTGAGAAGTATGAATACACAATACTTACTCCCCAATTTTATGCAGCTCCCCTCCTCGTCCCGTGTAAAGTGTCAGGCATCCTTTCCACAGAGACGCGTACCTGGCCAAAGAAAGGAGAAGCAAAGCAGTTTCTTAGTGAATGAGCTGACAGAGGAAGTGGAAACGTGCTATCTTCCAGGAAGTTAACAAGCATTACACAACACCAGCATGGACTAAAAAACTCCCAGGGACCCCAGCGTCACCACCACCAATGGTTCATGGATCCCCTTGTACTACTTCTAGCAAAAGGTACCGGAAGCTCAGCAGACTCCTTTGACAATTCCAGGAAAGCAGCCAATTATTTTGAGATTGGTTGCTCTTTTGTTGGCTGGAGCAACCCTTATGACTTGTCCTGCAGAGAAAAGGCATTTTGCCAAAAGCAGTATCTGTGTTATATATGGTGACAACTCTCAGTTCTGCTTTCAGCAGGAGCCAGGCAGAATCACCTTTGCCTGCTGGAGAACAGCTACTGCTACTGAATGTGTTATGATCAAAAGTGCTTACACTCTTAATAGAGGTCCTTACCAGACAGGGATTTTTAAAGGCACAAGTTTGGCCATCAAACTCCAAGTGATGTATAGAAACACACTGAAATCAGTTTTTGATTGCAGGAACATTCCCTCAGGAAGACATTGTGAGTGCACTCTATTCTTTATGGTAGCGCTTGACTTCAAGCATTGAAATCTGAGCCATACAAAACTTTCTGTGTAATTGTTCCCTTCAGTGAGGGGCATCACATATGTGTAGAGAATGAGGAAAACACAGACCAGAAACACAGGCACAGTGCAAGGGAGTTAAAAAGAGTATGTGTGTCTTCTAGCACAGGAACAGGGAGCCTCAGCAATTGCACTCACAGGAGTCACCACTCTGGACAAGTCACCATTTCCTTACACTCTGGGTGTATCTCTGGAACAGAGATAACAAACCTTCCTCTTGCCCTTTGCTTTATCTGCTGGGACTGGGAGACATCCGGCCACACACAGAGCCCTGAAGAGGCACCAGGGAGGAGTCAGGTTGGCAGGAGAGGACAGCACTGCCAGTGCAGTGATAACCTTCTCTGTACTTCAGCACCAGCAGGAAAGCACAGGCACTCTAACTGCAGATACTATCTTGGGAGCTTTCCATCCAGAACAAGGATTAGTGTTCTTCACTTCATAGATTCACTTTAAAGATTCCCTCACTGCTTAACCTTTAATAACTACCTAGTCAGGCAGTCTTGTGGCAGAAAACAAAGGAAAAGAGCTACTGAACAATAAATGTAAGTCAAACATACATTTACTGGGAAAAGACCCAGCAAACCATGTGACTAACAACCTCCAGCACAAAGTTATTCCACGTATGCAAGCATTTGTTTTTATCTCAAAAAGAGGTGGCCATAAAGCACTGAACTCCAGCACTAGTTTCAAATTTAGAAATATTAAGTGCAACAGCTTCCTGTAAATGGGTTCACCACTCAGTGACAAAATTAAGCAACAGTGTTGCTTTTGCAGAGGAATGCATCTGCATCTTGAAATTAAGCAAGTGGGAAAAAACAAAGTCACGTTATACTCGAGGTGCCTGTGTAAGCTTTTCTGCTTGTATCAGAGAGCATCCTGCACTATGAAGTCAGATTAGCCTACAGAGCTGAAATTTACCTGCCTTGCAATGGCAACATCACACACTCAATTCTATTTAAATATAAAATTGTGTTTGGAGAGCCCTGTATGCCAGTTTCCTGAAGATGAGAGCCAAACCAGAATGGATTTAGCTTTTGCCATTTCACTCCCTCTGCAGTCCTAAGGGAGCATACAACTCATGTAAATGAAGGCATGACTTTGCCACCCACCAGAAACAGTGAGCTCAGCTCATAAATTTAATACATACAAGCCAAGCTCATTTTTTTACATTAAAGGATGCCGTGACTCTTCCGTTTGTGGCACAGAAACACCAGAGCAGTTACTGTAAGCCAGTCACAGAAGGGAGTACAGTAATGCTGAACAGTATCGCTCTTAATTTATTTCAATGTCATTTACACATGGGGCTTTGTGCTGGCCCAGAGCTCTGGTGTAGTTCCACCCATCCCTGCGCTCCACGTGCTCTCCACGCAAGCAGCCTTCCCTAGAACCACCTCTGCTGAGGAGTCAGCCCACTTCGTATAAAAGGACATTTGCATAGGAGGAAGCAGCTGTAGTTTTGGTGGCAAGGGTCATGCAATCAGTCCAGAACTGAGAATTACACTCAAATGAACAACTTCAGAGCAGCTCAGTTAGCAGCCTGAGTCACCTTTCACCTACTTGTTCATAAAAACAAATTAACAGGACCTTACACACACTGCAGATCCTGGAGTGCCATAGGCCAAAGGATCAGTGTAATGGATTTCTAAAAGTGTAACCTAACTGGCATCAAGAACTGAAATTAAACTTACTGTGACTTCGCTAGTGACAATTTAAGTGATATGGAAAAGGATTTTCAGATTGACTCTAACACTCTCACAATACATTTGGGGGCTGGGTTTGTTTCTTTTTTTAATTAAATTACTGCTGAGGAATTATTTGCACCTAAGCAAATTAACACATTCTACAGTGTAGCCCTAGAATGAATTTTTTACAGTGAAACTGAAAAAGTTCTCCTCTGCCTGTCATTTTTGTTGTATCCTTCCAATGAAAAGCAACTTTCTTGCGTGATATGTAATCACCCCCTCCTATCATTAAGGAACTGACTGCCAGAGTAAAGAACTAGCTGTGAAAATAAGAACATGCTTTGGACTTCCCCTGCTTGGTTTACAGACCAGGACTGACTGTTGCATTCCCCCCTGCCCCCGAAGTATTTTCCTAGGGCGCTTTTTAAAGCCAACCCAAATCCCTTCACCACCACCCCCTTATCACAAACCCAAGCCCCTCCTAGCCTGTACGCTCTCACTAGGCATGTCCTGACCTGGGAAAGGTGGGTTTAATTTGGCAAGTGACCTTAGGGCTCTGGCCCGGTAACAGGGAGCGGGTGGGAGGCGGCGGCCGTGTCGCCCGTGGCCCTGGAGGGGCCCCGCGGGTGACAAAGGGCTGCGCGGCCCGGCGGGCGCGGGGCGGCCCCGTACGCACCCTTTGGTCAGGCGGATGATGTCCCCCGGCTGGATGAGGCCGCCGATCTCGTCCCACACGCAGATGGTGATGCTGCCCGTCTTGTCCGCCACCTTGCAGGACCTCACCTCGTGCCCGTCCTTCGTCTTGGTGACTCGCCCTGCGGGGAGAAGCGCGGCTCAGGAGGGGCACGGCGCCGCCGGCCCCCCCGCCCGCCGTGACACGCGTGGGCGGCCCGGGGGTGGGGCGTGCCGGGCGCCACTTACCGATCTCCAGCACAATAAAGATGACATTTAAGTTTTTCAGTCCGGGTTTTATGTCTTTTATAAGGAAATACGTGTCGCTCGCCGCGCTCATGCTGCGGCCGGCGCGGGGGTGAGGGCTAGCGGGGCGGGCCGAGCCCGCATCCCGCGGGGGAGCAGAAGCAGCGCGGGGCCGGGCAGGGGGGCACCGGCGACCCTCACAGGGGACGGGGACACGAGCACCGAGGGGCTGTGCGGTGACTGTGCGGCACGCCCGACCCCCACCGCTCCCCCTCCACACCGACACCACCGACACAGCACCCACACCGCCTCCCTCTCCCGCCGGCACTGAGGAGCACACGTGCGCCGCGCTCCGCTTTATACCGGCCGGGCGGCACCAACCCGGGCGCCGGGAGGGGGCGGTTGCGGCGAATGGAACCGTCCAGGGCACGCGGAGCGCTGGGACTGGGTAACGGGCGGGCACGAGCCGGCGCCGCGCGCTGATTGGCCAGCGCTGCCGCCGCCATCTTCTCCTTCTCGGGGCGCTGCTGCCGCTGAGTAGGGGCTGCTGGGTGGGCTGTTCTCTGTCTGCTTGCCCTGCGTGCCCTCAGCCCCTCTGCCTCCCCTCAGCCCCTCTGCTTCCCCTCGCTCACCGACTGACTTCCCTTCGGGCAGTAGCCCTGTGGCACCCCGAGAGCAGCTGGTGCGGCACAGCGCAGTAAGGGAGCGGTTCGCTGCCCTTCCGCGCCATTTTAAGCGCCGGGTGTAACGCTGAGTGGAGCACTGCCACAGGTTTACCGGCAGTTCAGCCCTCCTTCACTCGGAAAAAAAAAAAAATAAAAATTTGTGAGGTAATTTGTTGGTTTTTTTCCGGGAGAGATTTGATGTTGGTCTCCACCAAGCAGAGAAGGCTGTTGTCGGGGCTGCAGGTACCTCAGGGCTACACCACATCATTTGCTCCTGGGACCCAATGCTCCTGGCTCGTAGGGAAAGCCAGGGTTGTGCAGTAGCCTGCTTTGAGCCTTCCCGTGCTTAAAATGTGAGCCTAAATCCTAATGAGTGCTAAAAAGGTTCTCAAAGCATCTGAATTCTGCCAGCAGCTTCTTGAGGAGATGGGTTACTCTCTTGAGTTTGGATACGGGCAGGGTGTAAAATATGAGGGAAGGGCAGCTTCTCCAGGCGGGAAGCCATCAAGGTGGTGGACAAACCCCCACAAGCCTTGCAACAGCCTTGGCTGGTGGGTCCCAAAGAAATATCTCAGTTCCACAGAACAGCCCAAAGATGTGCAGGTGGTCCTGTAATTCATCTTTTCCCCTTAGGAAGGGTAGCAGAGCAGTGTCTGAGCACTGCTGCTGCTCCTTGTCAGAGCCAAACCCAGCTAGCTGGGCTTTCCCTTTCTATTTGTGGGAGCAGAAATCCATAGATGACAGCAGTTGTGCAATGCCTGGCCACACATTCTGCCACATGGGAGCTCTGGCCCAAGGAATTTTGTGCAATATTTGTGCGTAGGCAACGGAGCAGCCTTGCTGGGTGCTACTCAGGGCTCGGAATGAAATACACTGCCTACAGGAGTCTGAAAGGAGTGTTTGCTTAAAAGCCCCCCAAGATCTTAATCCACTTCTGTCCTGAATCCTTCAGTGAGTGTAGATGAGGGAAATGACAGACTCCCTCAGGGGCCTGTCTCCTGGTGGGATCTATAATACAGTAGCACTACAACTTTCAGAGTCATCAACTCTATTTCAGTACATCAGTGGCTTTAATTCAGTCTCTTGGGGATGATTTCAAACCAAACTCCAGTGTCTCTGGCAAAGGCTGGACAAAAATACTTTTACCTTTGTTTAGAACTGGTAACATTTTTTCATACATAGGTGGTTTTTCTACCTTCATTTCTTCCTTTTGTCTGCTGCATCTATTTAGAGCCCTTCGAAAGAATAATTTTGTATCCTGTGTTTTCAGCCCCAAGCACTATAGATTGGAGGAGAATCCTTCAATTTTTCAAGGAAAAAAAAACCCCAGAACAAGCAGTTAAGAAAGTTTATTCACGTTATGGCATTCCTTGAGCAGAAAGGAAGTCACAAGTGTGGTTAGCTGAAAAGCAGAAAACACTGAAACCAAGAGCACTTGTGTAGTGTGTCACTGGTGGGATGGTTTCAGGTGAACATCTGTCCAGGAAGACAAGTGCTGGTGCTCCAGAGCAGCTGGAGAGCTGCAGAGGACAGCAGATGTGGGCTCCAAGCCACCTCACAGCCAGTGCACCTGGAAATGCTGCACCAGGCCTGCAGCAGGGACCTGCAGTGAGCATGGAGGGAGGTGGATTTATTTTATACCAAGGTTTCTTTTGAAGCTGGTAGGAAGAGGTTTGAACTAGAAGCGACAACACAGTGGGAGGGCCAAAGCAATCTAGGCAAGTTCAAGAGCACAGACAACTCCCTGGCATATCTGATCGAGGAATTAATAAGCAAGGGTGCTCTGCTGGACCTCAGAATCAAGGAAGAACTGTGGTGGGTCAGCATTCAGTGCAGGGCCTGTGAGACAGTGGAGTTCAGGATTCTGAGAGGGGACAGTGGCACAAAAGACAAGACCACAACTCCAATTTTGGAGAGCAGACTTTGGCCTCTTCAGGGTTCTGCTTGTGAGATGGTCCTGGAGATCACAGCATCCAGAAAAGCTGCCTGGCTTTCAGAGATCAGCTGCAAGTGCTGTGAAGGTCCATCCTAAGCACAGAGAACAAGAGGGAGGCAGACTGTTATCTATAGAGCTCACTGACCGGGTAAGAGACATGAACTGAAAATCCAGATTCCACCTGAACACAAAAAAACTTTTTTTTTTTTTTTTTTTTTTTTTTCTTGGGGAGGGACACAAAAAAAGCAGGGGCAAAAAGAGGGGTGTAANATAAGAATTTCTGTATGAATGTCAGGAAACTGGTTTTTTTTTTTTTTTTTTACTGTGAGAGTGCTCAAAAACAAGAGAGGTGCAGAAAGGTGGTGGAATCTCACTCCATGGAGATACTCAAAACCCAACTGGACACAATCCTTGGCAACCTGCACTAGCTTACCAGCCAATTGCATTGATTCTGTAATTCTGTGAAATATTTCCTGTTTTCTCAAATGCAAAAAGAGACACAGCTGCAGAAAGCTTGATGTGTGGGATAGAAAGGCAAGGTCACAAACTCCTTCTGTAAGGGACTGAGGCTGTGCTGGAAAGACAGAGCTGGTCATCTGCTCCCTTACAAGATCCTTCCAGATTCATTAAATACATTGTTTACAGTGTCTATTCCACCACTGATGAACAATTTTGCTCTGTTTGTTGCTCAAAGAGACACTTAAAATCTTGTTCATATTTTTTTAATCATTCCAATTGCCAGCCTCTGAGAGTACCCTTGGCATTATCCAGCAGTGACTGACTGAATGACTCCTGTTTGCTGTGAAGGTGACCCACAAAGCAAAACAGTTTTCCCCATCCTATTTCTTAATAATGTATAAAGAGACCAGAATTATTATTAATTATTTTGTTTGTTTTCCAGTACCCTTTTTCCTGCTTTTTTGACCTCAGAACCATAAAGTCACAGCTGTGGGTAATGGAAGCACCAGCTCTCTGACCTTGCTGGGGCTGTAGTCAGTCTGGCACAAACAGGAGCACAGGGACTTTGATGCAGGTGTGTCTTTATCCTCAAGAGCTTCTAGCAAATACCCTGGAACAATGGATAGGCCTGGAAAAGGAGCCAGGATGCCAGGACAGCAGTATACACTCCAAAGAGAAGAGAGAAATACATTGTCAATATTTATGGTTCCTGGTCTTAAAAAAATGTTGATAAGCACTGACTGCATGAATGAGTCCCACTGAGAGCACCAAAACTTTGCTCCTGCTGTTCACAGGAGTAACAGGGAGGACATCCAATAAACTGTGACTGCAGCCAAAGCATGAGCCCTTCCATCGCTGGGGGAGATGAGTGTCTCTGAGCCACTCAGTGTCCTACCACACAAACCAAATTTAGCCTGTGGTGAATGTCTACAGCAAGGGTTCCACTGATGAAGCTTAAATCATTTCCAAGCTCATTTGCTTCCTGCAGAACATTTTTCTTCTGTGTGAAAGATGCAAGTGTTTCTAGGCTGAGATCCACAGGGAGGTTTCAGTCCAAAGCAAAATCAGGGTTGAGTTGCTAAAAGAGTTCTCAGCAGTTGAAGCCTGGCACAAGTCCCGTGCATCTCAACAGGGCTGGGATTTCACCCTCTGGCTTCAATGGAGTTACGCCAGCAGAGACATTGCTCCAAACTCCCTATTTCTGTCAGTTGCTCAGTATTCAGTGCTACTGGAGTCCCAAAGTAGATCTTCCCACAAGAAATCTGCCAGCAAGAACAAAAGCTAATGTGTAATATTTTATTGTATAGAGATTAAAAATGTACAGATGCCTGCAAACACCACCTTTCACCAAGCCTTACCAGCCCATTACCATATGTCTGACAAGCCCCTAAATTAAGCTACAGGTTCAGGTTTATAACACTGATGACACTTCAGCTCCCTAATGGCACATCAGTGTGTGTTTAACAAGCTGGCAGCCAGTCTGGCAGTCTGGAGACCCCAGCAAACAGTAGTTTGGTGTCTTCAGCATCTTGAACACACCATATTCTGCCATCAGGGTCAGTATTTCCCCAGGGAAATAGGAGTGATACCTGGGAATGCCACACAGGTTTGAGAGGAACCTCATCCAGAAGTCAGTGGGGCAGGTGCATTGTGGGCATCCCCACTCTGTTGGGGTCCTGTTCCCGACACAGGAACACATCCAAGCTGCCTGCTGCCCTCCTGCCTCAGGGCAGTGTACCTGCAGGATGCCTGAAACAGGAAGGTGCCTGTCAGGTGTCTGATGCCAGGATTCCAGGCAACTCCATCTACCTCTCTAGCTGTTAGCTAGGAAAGCTGAATGAATACCAGGGCACTGTAAATACCACAAGGGAAAAAAAAAAAGGCAAGCAAACAAAGCAAACAATCAGAATTTGCACCATTCTTATTCTTTCCAGAGGAGCCACGTGCTTGTGTGGCTGCACTAACATAGCCTTTCTTCCTGGGTTCCACACATTTTAGCAGATGTTTTCATCTGAGAACCCAGTCCTGCAAGGTGTTTTTGGAAGTTATTCATTTCCCTCTTTTGATGAATCCCTCACACATCAGTCAGATGACTTAACATGAAATCACAGATGTGGGGCAGCTCTAGGTCAGCTTTCCTGCTCAGCTGTGAATCAGCTTGAACCAGAGGAATTTGGGTCTAACTTTGCCCCATACAGATGGAGAGCATAGGACTAGTTGCCTCTATATCTTTTCCACTAGAGCTCCAAAGGGCAAGTCTCAAAGCCCACTACCACTCACAACTGCTATTTCTTGGGTCTCTGGTGAGTGCTGTAAGCAAAACCCTGACCTCTCAGCCTTGCACCTTCATCAAAGTGATCTTTAATTAAAAGGTTTAATGAGTGCAGATGTGGGGATTAGCACTTTCCTACTGTAGCTGTGCCAGAATAACCCACACTCTGTTCACAGGGACTCCAGTCACAGTCACCTAAACCAGTTCAGTTACTCCTGCTTACATAGGGAAAATAGATACCAGCTTTATGCCAACAAAAATGTGGAGCGATCCCTTAAACTGCCCCACTGCCAAGGCTCATGGAAGAGACAAACACTTCAAGTTGGAGGATGAGGGCAGTTCCAGGGAGACACTGGGCTCTGACAAACCTCTGCCTTCCCGAGTGAGCCAAGTTCCTTGTTTCACACACACACAGGACAGTCGGCACTGGGGAGTTGTTTGAAGTGGCTCAGAAGCCCTTCAGATACCAGCAAGTTGAGCCCTTGCCTATCAGTTCTAGCCAGGGGAGACAACATTTCATAAGGCTTTGCAAATGCCGCCTTCTTTTGCCAGCCCTGTCTTTTCTAGGAGTGATTCCCGCAGTCCATGAGCTTTTCCCATGGCACTCCTGTGGCAGCAGCGCGTTCCCTTGGAGATCAGAAGGATCTTGTAACTCCTTCCACTGCGGGAAGGGTTTTGCATCTCACCTCTTCTCCAGTGCCTGGGGGAGGTATGCAGACACACCACATCACCCTGTCTGCCGCCTGGCTCCGCAGAGCCTAATGGGCTGGAAGTTCAGCCTGGTTCTTGCATCATCTAACGCTGACCTTCAAAAGAAAAATAGGGGATTTATGTCCAGGAAGGAGGCTTTGAAAATTTAATTTGGTTTGGATTTACTTTTTGAGATAAGGATTTGTATTTCTTTTCTATATTCTTGGGGGCTTTTTTGTTGTTTTATTTTCCTGTAGCAGTGTCAGCTTCTTTCTGAAAATTTGGTGGTGGTCTTCACAATATGGACTTCCACCTTTCTCAAATCTTAATAAGCAAAAGGATGTGTTAAAGATGGAAAATAAAACCAACATTCCCACAGGTGTGTTCCCTAGGCAGAGGAACTGCTTTGTTCACACTGCCGCGGAGCTGGATGAAGGTGCCATGACCCC
>VZTT01042827.1:63194-99067 GCA_013400855.1 Buphagus erythrorhynchus | reverse complement strand
GGATTAGTTTTATCCAAGTCAGCAGAAGGTCCAGCCATGACTGAGGGTACAGTGAGAGGGAACAAGTTAAGGAACTCTGAGCTATAGTATATAGACAATACATTTAGATTAATTAACCTTCTTAAATTCCTGGATAAAACTAATCCAGTCATTATTTAGATAGGGTGTAGATTCTGTGTTTGGGGAAGCCAGGAGACTGGAGCCAGAAGCAGCCAAATGCCTGCTGCCTGACCATATACTCAGAAAGCTACCTAAGAAAAAATAAGACATCACTGGTTTACCCACACCTCTAATAAAACACAGAAAGAGTCATCCATTATGAAAACTCCCAGGACTTTCCTGAAGCTCATGCCTCCTGATCCCTGGATTCCTGAGCCTTTGTACTTTTATTCACATTCCTACTGAGGCATGTGGAGTACAGACCTTGAATATGGGTGTCTGATGCTTTATTCCAGGAAGTCTGATTTCCATGTCTTTTGCATTTCAAGAAAATATTTTAAGTGATAAAAGAACATCCTCCCTAAGCCAAGGCAGAACATACAGTCTGACTCTAATGCCTGTGCAAAAACTGTAAACGCTACCATTCTAATTTATTGTAATTTTAAACTGACTCTGCACAGGCTTTGCATAGCTGCCAGTGAGATCCCACAGCAACAATCCCACCCTAAGCCTTGAACAGAGATGCACAGTGAATAGAAGAGAAGCCACCTGCTGATTTCTGTGCATCCTGGCTCAGGAGCTGAGCAGGCAGAGCCCTGCCAATGCTGTCTCCATTATCCAATAGCACATCTAATAGCACCCTGCACTACTGAGCAGAAATTAATGTTCAGGCTGCATGTGTTTTTCCTGATACCAGCTGCAGCAAACTAGAATGAAATATTTCAGCTGATAAAATGTAATTCTTTGGGAATACAGCTTCCTTGGAGAGTTCAACTGAAGTTATCCTTCAAAGAGACTTTTGATGGAAAAACATCCTTTTGGTTAAAAATGGATGTTTTTCCTTAATTCATCTACTCGAGCAATTTTAAAGGCCAAAAAGGACTTGGCATTAAAATGTTTCCCTCGGATAATTCTTGAAGAATACATAGAATTAGTAGGTAAATGTTATATGAAGTGAGAAAATATGTTTAAATGTTAATGCTGAGTACCAACACGACTGTCTTCAACCACCCCTATTTCAGAAGAAATAGTCTGTGGTGTTGGTATATCCTAGAAACTAGAAGTCAAAAGGAACAGATGAACAGGGTGAGGGGAAGGGAGAATTTTTCCTCCAAAGATAAAAAATAAAATTAAAAAGCAAGCAAAAAATGTGGAATGCAGGAGCAAGACAGAAGTATGAATTAAAGACATGAAGGAGAACAAGGGCAGAGATAGAAAACAAGGGACAGAGGCAGAAGAGGGAAAGAGAAATCAATATGAAAAAGTCAGACAGCAGTACACGTAAAATGAAAAGTCTGTAGAAGGCACCAGAAGTACCAGTTCTCAGAGGTTTTCTGTATGGTAGAGATCTTGAATACAGGTACCTGATGCTTTATTCTAGATATTCTGGTTTCTATGTCCTTTGCATTTCAAGAAAATATTTTAAGTGACTTTTAAAAATAGTATTTTTTAAAGAACACATTTATTCATGTCACTCTCACTACCAGTCAAGCCACAATCTTTCTTTAGAATTCAGATGTTCAGAGATTATAGCTGTGTCATTACCCTAAAATATATATTTATTACAAATAATACATCTACATTTCACTAATCCTGAAAATGTATGCCCATATTCCTGCATGGAATGATAGTTCAGCCCACTAATGCTGTGACTCACAGCTCTAAGCTTTTCTTTGGCATGACTATTTCTGAAAGACATTCTTTGAAAGGAGAAAAAAATTATCCACCCAAACTTTCTTTTGCCTTTCCCTGCCTAATGTTATAAAGCCATGTTGCTAAATTTAGAAGAAGAAATTGTCATGTAGCATAGTACTTGTCCCCAGTACAAGATTGCAGAAAGGATTATGATAAAGTTTTCAAAGAAAATACACAGCAAACTAATAACCTATCTGTTCACATACTTTGAAAGCACACAAGACTCTGACATTTCTACAGTTTGACATTTGCTCTTAGGCACTAACACAAATCTACCCACTCTTCAGGCAATAACATCTCTTATGCCTATTTATTTCACAGGAGGAAAGCAAGAGGGAGGAAATATCACTAAGGAAATCAAAAAGTTGTGCTGTTCCTTGCTGTCGTTATGAATGATTTCCAATTAGTTCAGTGATCTTAGGCAATGGCAACATGCCATGCTAGGGTAGAACTGTGCAAAAAATCCCTGCAATTCTGTTTGAGAATCACATTTTATTTTTATTCTTAAAGAAACATCAGGAGCCTGATCCAGAGCCAAATGGGTTCAATGAGGATTGTATTCTTTCAGCAAAAGTTTCTTTGAATCAGGTATTGACACTTAGGAAAAACATACCATTCTCTAAAATCTAGGCTAAGAAATGTTAATATTGAAATAATAAAAATGAAGAACAGATCATTTTAGTACGTAGAGTTATCTTCTTGGATTTCCATCTCAATAATTTAAACAAGAAAAATGCAAAATAAAATACTTGCATCTGACAGGGGGCAACTTCCAGTGAGTCAACTTTTGGTTTTGCATCCTACAGTGCATTGCACCACTTGAAGCCATAATATCCTACTGAAGGCTGGTGGGAAAGCAAGGAGATAAACAAAGGTTTTTCAAGAATTTATCAGGAAAAAGAGACACTACAGATTTACAATCCAGCATTATATACACATATTTAAACTGCTGTGTTTTTTCAAAGCAGATGTAGGCAAGTTTAGCTAACAATTGAATGAGTAGGTGGAAATTTCATCATGCAAGGGTACAAGTCTGTGTGTATATGGGCAGAGCTCAGGTAAACTGCAAGCAAAATTTTCCCATTCCACAGCATCCCCAAAAAAGTTCTAACTTTGCTCCCAGCTAAGAGCAATTTGCTTTTAACTCTGCTCAGTCCCAGCCTCTCTATTTGCTCGCTCTAGCAAATATCCTCCTTTTGCCTGCATAGTCCTAAGACATTGTGTACCTGGCTAGAGCTGGGATTCCTCCTCTACACGGGCCTGGAATCCCAGTTACAATTCTAAAAATTAAGGGAAATTAGTGTAATAAAAGCATCTTGCAAGCAACCTTCACCTGATTTTCCAGCTGCTCTAGGCTAAACTCTGCAATAATTTCTGGCTTCATATAATTTTGTACAAGACTCTTCATCCACTAAGGGTTCATTCTCTCCCAGAATCCATCTAATTCTCACTTCCTCATGTGGGGGCACATTCTTGCTCTTGCTGGCTGTTCTGCAGCATCCATCAGGTAGATAACTACAAATTTCTCCCAGCTTCTCATGCTCTATACTGAGAAGAGAAGGAAGGACTTGGGATTGCTGCACTAAAACACAAAAATAATTTAAAAACAATAGAAATTGAAGATGAGAAAAGGAGAGTGTGATGCATACACTAAAATATTTCTGGATAGAAATGTTCACCATCTTCATAAGAAGAAGCCCACATTGTGTTGTGGGACACATACTTTGATAGTACACACTGAAACTTGCATTGAGAACAAAATAGTTACTGCATAACAGGAAAACATATGCCAGATTAAAGAAAAGAAAGGAAGAAGGAAAGGAAGAGGGACAAAGACATTAAATGCACAGTATGTTTCTTTAAATACTTTGTAAGTGTTAAATTGCAAGACAGGTTTTGGACCCACCTGCAGCAAAGTCTAATCATGTTTTTGTGGGAAAGGGGTGAGGATGAAGGCCACATCCTGTGCCGTGCCAGGACTAACATGGCCAGGGCACCAAGGCTGCCCATCTCTGGCATGAGTGAGGGGGCAGAGGGAGGCAGGAGAGGGGCTGTGATTGTTGTCATCTGCCTGGGATGGCTTCCAGGAGTACTGCAATGACAGGCGTCCTGCACCCTTGGTACTGCCCCAAGCTACCAAAGAGCAATGCAGCTGCCTAACTTTGCACAAAACTCTGCTTTTTGAGCAGTTCACACACATTCATACCTGGAAAGCAGAGGGAGGAGAGCTTTCTCCTTCTATACAGATTTCTTTTCAATCTGTGGAACTAAGTTACACTGAATAGAAGCAGGTGTCTGGGACAGAGTGAGACAATTCTCTGGAAAGTAACTCCTAAAAGTGTTTCTGCTTAAGCTGAAGTTATCCATCACTCAAATTCATGCCTTTCAGTTTGGTTCAAAAAAAAAAAAAAAAAAGCTGTTTATGTCCACTGCACTTGCCTGAAATCCATCAGCCAAAAGGAATTGCATTATTCGTAGACTTCAAAAGTTTATCCTCCTTATCAGGGCACCTATCATTTTATTTCTCCTGTGCTTTGTACGTGGATAAAACAGACATAATGGCTGACTATTGAGCAAGATAAGTACTATTCTGTGCCTGGGAGAAAATGGAAAACCTACTAAAAGCAAAAGTGCATTCTAGGGTGAACTGACAGTCAAAGACAAACTCATCATTTTGTGGTCTTTTCAGCTGAATTTTCCTTCTGGGCTGGCTTGTCACTCTCATCTCAGACATCTTTGGAAGGAAAAGGCAAGGAAGAGCCTGAAAGCATGCACGTGCACACTGTTTTCTTTTACCTGCTGGAGAACTAAAAGTTTCTTAATTACCAATAGTCTGATTTATTCTTCTTTTAGCACTTCAGTGAAAACAGCAAAATAGCACATAGGGACCTACTTTTGGCCCAGAAGCTCACTTTGCTACACAGTTTTCAAACAGAAAAGAATCTTATCTGAGAGACAACTCAGTTCAATCATGAACCAAAGCAGCACTAGAGATAACACAGTTCAAGCCAAGCCAGGTACCATGGAAGCACTGCTGCAGAACGGGCTGGCAGGAAAAGTAGCCAGCATAGCACAGAAATGCCAAGAGGGCCCAAGAATCAGTTTTGCAGGTGTTAAAAGCAGATCATAAAAGCTGAGAGGAAAGCACAAACCACAGGAAGTGAATTATAGTGGATCTCATAACAGGAGCACGACAAAAGCAGCTGAGTGTATCATCAGGCTTCCTCCAGCAGTGCAAACTTCAGCAGTACTGGGAGGGTCCCCAGAAGGTATTTTATCATTAGAAACAATTGCCTGGACTTGGTTCAAAGCTCATTCCCAAAACACATTTTCAAGTACATGATCTAGAAAAGCTCATTGTTCTTTCTACAGCACAGATAATCAGTATAGCTGGTTTGGTGCTATTTCCTGACCCTTTCAAGGACACAGGATTGTTGAAACTCTGCAAATTAACCTAATAAATAAACATGGCTAATTATTAACCAGAATAATAAGTGACCTCAGTTTGTCCTCCGTTCACAGAAAGAAACCTAGATAAATAATTCTGAAACAATTCTACGCTGAATAAGCAAGTAAAACCATTCTCATTTGTAAAGTTTCGCTCATGTCAATTCTTTGAAAGTCTCATTCTTGTCCAGTATTTTTTTTCCAATGAAAAATTACTAAACATGACTTAAATAACAAGTATGAATGCAAAAGTAAATACAAACTATTAAATTAAAAATCCTGGGGTTTTTTAAAGTTTTTTACAATGTTTGACATTCGACAGTTACATTGCTTGGAGACACACGCAAAGATTATTCATGATCATTTATTGATATATTTATCAAAAAAATGTAAATCTTTAAGCCCACCCTTTCCTCACCACAATCCCGCAATACTGGAGCTTCAGGTATTTTGTTTCCACAAAATATAATCAAAAGGCAATAAATCTTGAATTTTTACTATTTGGATCTTTCATCACACTAAGATTCAGTACATTGCAGAAAGGCCCGTTTACATGTTTAAAGCAAAAACAAACAAAAAATTAAATTAGGGAGAAAACAGACAAGGGAAAACTATGGAAAAATCAGATTATTTTTCATAGCCTAATTTTAGCTCTTAAAGTTACATAAAATAGTAAAAACACTAAGTCATTCTTAGCGAATTTAACTTTTTTTTTTTGCCAAAGGTGTTACTTCACTGGTAACAAAGCCATTATATCAAACTTCTTGATTTTTTAAAAGCCTTCAAAGTACTATGCAGTGCTTTTGCCTTTAAAGGAAGAAACAGTCACATGGGAGAAACTTAATGGGATTTTTTTTAAAAATCAATGTTCAAAATAATGGTTAAGCAGTGCGGGGATGGGCCGAGTGGAGGAGAACATGTCATTATTGTTGCAGTCTGAGGAGCAGGGAAGTGCTTTTCTGGAAGCTCTTACCAAATCCTTGTCATCTATCACAGATGCTGGGCCTGGTTTTCTGTTCTTTGCATCAAATGCTCATTGATTTTTTTTAAAAGTTTTGCACAGCAACAAAATAATGGTGAAGCAGTGCGGGGATGGGCCGAGTGGAGGAGAACATGTCATTATTGTTGCAGTCTGAGGAGCAGGGAAGTGCTTTTCTGGAAGCTCTTACCAAATCCTTGTCATCTATCACAGATGCTGGGCCTGGTTTTCTGTTCNGACAACTCAGTTCAATCATGAACCAAAGCAGCACTAGAGATAACACAGTTCAAGCCAAGCCAGGTACCATGGAAGCACTGCTGCAGAACGGGCTGGCAGGAAAAGTAGCCAGCATAGCACAGAAATGCCAAGAGGGCCCAAGAATCAGTTTTGCAGGTGTTAAAAGCAGATCATAAAAGCTGAGAGGAAAGCACAAACCACAGGAAGTGAATTATAGTGGATCTCATAACATGAACATGACAAAAGCAGCTGAGTGTATCATCAGGCTTCCTCCAGCAGTGCAAACTTCAGCAGTACTGGGAGGGTCCCCAGAAGGTATTTTATCATTAGAAACAATTGCCTGGACTTGGTTCAAAGCTCATTCCCAAAACACATTTTCAAGTACATGATCTAGAAAAGCTCATTGTTCTTTCTACAGCACAGATAATCAGTATAGCTGGTTTGGTGCTATTTCCTGACCCTTTCAAGGACACAGGATTGTTGAAACTCTGCAAATTAACCTAATAAATAAACATGGCTAATTATTAACCAGAATAATAAGTGACCTCAGTTTGTCCTCCGTTCACAGAAAGAAACCTAGATAAATAATTCTGAAACAATTCTACGCTGAATAAGCAAGTAAAACCATTCTCATTTGTAAAGTTTCGCTCATGTCAATTCTTTGAAAGTCTCATTCTTGTCCAGTATTTTTTTTCCAATGAAAAATTACTAAACATGACTTAAATAACAAGTATGAATGCAAAAGTAAATACAAACTATTAAATTAAAAATCCTGGGGTTTTTTAAAGTTTTTTACAATGTTTGACATTCGACAGTTACATTGCTTGGAGACACACGCAAAGATTATTCATGATCATTTATTGATATATTTATCAAAAAAATGTAAATCTTTAAGCCCACCCTTTCCTCACCACAATCCCGCAATACTGGAGCTTCAGGTATTTTGTTTCCACAAAATATAATCAAAAGGCAATAAATCTTGAATTTTTACTATTTGGATCTTTCATCACACTAAGATTCAGTATATTGCAGAAAGGCCCGTTTACATGTTTAAAGCAAAAACAAACAAAAAATTAAATTAGGGAGAAAACAGACAAGGGAAAACTATGGAAAAATCAGATTATTTTTCATAGCCTAATTTTAGCTCTTAAAGTTACATAAAATAGTAAAAACACTAAGTCATTCTTAGCGAATTTAACTTTTTTTTTTTGCCAAAGGTGTTACTTCACTGGTAACAAAGCCATTATATCAAACTTCTTGATTTTTTAAAAGCCTTCAAAGTACTATGCAGTGCTTTTGCCTTTAAAGGAAGAAACAGTCACATGGGAGAAACTTAATGGGATTTTTTTTAAAAATCAATGTTCAAAATAATGGTTAAGCAGTGCGGGGATGGGCCGAGTGGAGGAGAACATGTCATTATTGTTGCAGTCTGAGGAGCAGGGAAGTGCTTTTCTGGAAGCTCTTACCAAATCCTTGTCATCTATCACAGATGCTGGGCCTGGTTTTCTGTTCTTTGCATCAAATGCTCATTGATTTTTTTTAAAAGTTTTGCACAGCAAAGGCAGAACCTTACCAAGAGGTTATTGTGGACAGTTGCTTAGAATTACCAGATTTTCTATGTAACATCCTGGCTCACATGATATATTATATCTTCTGTGTGTGCTGTTCTCTGAATTTCTCATAACAAGGACCTCAGCTGAATACAGAGACTTCTCAAAGATTCTAGGTGGCCCAATATAAATACACGGCTCTTTGTGCAACTATATCATTTTCTTTCATGTAATATATTAAAATTATTAGAACCTGCAATGGATAGAAATCACAATCATCCCATATGGGGTTTTATAATTTAAAAATAGAACTGTTCATAGCGGAAATACACTTTATACCAAATCCTACAAATCCACTCAAAAAAAACCCAAAAAAAAAAAAAAAAAATCAAACAAAAAACAAAAAACCCCAAACCAAACAAAAAACACTTTCCAGTTCTGCAGCTTACTTCTACCTGCATAGCTGCCTGTTACAGTACCTGTCAAATGAAAATACAAAATTTGGAGTTGATCTACAGCTTACTGAAGTAAATGGACTCAGTTTATTGACCCAAACAAATTATAGCTTAAACCATCATATCTGATTTTACTGATAAGTATTATCATTCTGTGTGACAATTCTTTATTTCCCTCCCCTTCTCACTTTATTATTACAGCAAACTGAAGGCTGACTATACAAAGAAGCAGAAGCCCAGGCTTGTATTAGTCCACTCAAGCATGAAATTATAGTTTGTTGGCTGACAATAGTAAATAGCACCCAAGAGACCCAAGTATGATATAAGAGTACTGGAAGCTTATAGCACAGATTTAATCAAGCATAACTTAAAACCCTCTTTCAAGTCTCTCATTATTTCATTTACACCTCTGTACATGCAAAAAGTTACTTTGCAGTACATCTAAAGTGTTTTAAAGTGTTTTTCTGCATGTGTATCTTCCACTGTTGTGTTTCCAGACATTTAATGTATATTGGAATGCCTACTGCATCTGTAATGCCATCTATAAATGGCACTTCTTTCACAGCAGCAATTGTCACAGCAAGATATTGCTAAATATAACATCACCTAGGCAAGAAATTGGTAATACTTCCTAGTAAGGGGCTGTTATTAATGTTAAATTACAGTGGTATTCCGGTAAAAGCTGTGAGACTAAAGGAATCAGGATGATTAATGTTATCAACCAGGAATGGCAAAGAGCACATTAATGATTTTCCATCAGAAAATATTGTTGAATTGAACTCTTTTACAGAAAGTTAATATCTGGATGCAGACTCCTTGTGAAGTCAATGATATGTTCCAGTGCCTTCAAGTAGGTGTGAACAAGACCCTCCACACAAGTCTTATTTGGAAGCTTGGTCTGTATTATTGGCATCCTTCCTTCCCATTTTAGGTGATTGCTCTAGAAAAAGCACCACTGGTCCCCTTAGTTTGTGTTGGCTATGATAGTTTCAAGTTTAGTTAAACTACTTTAACACCCCAACCAATAAGGCTGAGGCAAATGTGCAAATGTGAGAGGAAAAAAATCTTTTTGCCTCTAATTTTAAGAACACTCCAGCAAGCCTCTAACTTTAAGAACACTCTGGCAATCAGCAATTCAAAATGAAGTAATTTTTGGCAGCAGAGAAACTCAAGAGCCATATTCTATTTCTGATGTTGAAATAGGCACATGATTCACTGAAACATGAACATCATCCTGCATTCAGATAGACTGTGAATCAACCAGGCTTAGTACCAGTTCTTAATTCAGCTCTTTTTCTCAAGGGGATGCCCAGGAACGGTGGAGAGGATAGAGAAATGAATACACTGATAAAGGGCTGACTACAAGTTTGCATGAGGTATTGCAGCAGATCTTCACATCTGACTGATCTAACTCTCTTTAACTATTGTCAGAGGATGTAAAAGTCCCAAGACAAAGGCTGTCTTTCATCTTACACTATAATACAAGCTTCTTGAAATGCATACTTAATGCATGAAGGAATGGAATAAGTATTTTTATCTGATTATTTTCTTCAAATTTTTTAACTTGTGCTATTATGCCCAAAGAAAAAAAGGTTTTAATCTCTTTAATACATATTTAAAGGTATTGCAAAGGATGTCTTATTTAGGCAGACAATTCTACAGATTTTTTTTATTTTTTTCTTCCATGTAATTATGTACTGAACAGTTGTGCTGTGAATAGTAAAATCTCATTCAAATTTTAAAAAATTCCTAGTGCTGATAGACTTGGAGTGCTTTGCTATTTGTTCATTAGGAGTTCATAGGGAATGTTTTATTCAATTTGCTAAAAAGCAAGCTGGTGATTTTCTGAACTGTTTCAGTAAATTGTTATTTATTATATCCTTAGTAGGCAAACTTCTGGTCAGTGCTATCTATTTTAAAAAGTAGAAAGCCCCAGCTTTCTGCAACATCTCTTAAATAGTTCAAGAGATAGTTCCTCCCTTGTCTCATTTTGCTGCTTGTTCTGCTAAGGACCTGTGGTCTAAACTTAGCTCCTGGCACACCAACAGGTCACCCCTGAGCACAGCCCTGCAGTCTGGGCTCACACAGGACAGGACAGCTGGCAGGGCACACCTGCAGCCCTTTCACTGCACACCTTGGCTTCAGGTCTTCAGTCTTAGATGCTCCAGGTAAAAAAAGCATCCCTACTCACATCTGCTGTTTCCCCACGCTGTGGGAAATTCCCTTCATTCTACCTTGGTTTAAGTTGGATTCCTTGAGATGAAGTATGAGGAAAGTGGATTTTTCCTGAGCTATGGCACTATCCTACATAGCCTTGGCCATGAAACTGCTGATGCTGTCCCATTCTCTGGGAAGGGGGGCACAGCCTCCAAGTGCAGAAACCTGATCTACCCTTCTACTGTTGATAGAACATCTAAAACCAGTTTGAGGAATTTTGAGCAGTAACAATTACCCCTAATATTTCTAATATCATTAAGATAAGAAGTGATAGACTGTTCTTTAATTGGAAAGCACAGAAATGGTTTTTACTCATAAAAAGACCAATATAATTTGTTCAAAGTTTGAGTCCTCATTAAAGATACAGAATAGTGCATGTCAGAAATGGTTAAGCCTTTGAAATTCTTTATGGATTATTCACTGAAATTTGCATTGCTACACAGCATGAACTATTTTTGGATTCTGCATAAATAGAATATCTAATACAGAATTACATTATAATGAAATATGCAATAATGCAAGTACCCATAGAGTGCTTTTCATGTACTGCAGGCATCCAAAAGTTTCAAATGCATAAAAGATGGTTACACTTGCTGCACAAATGACTGTATATGAGGTTCATTCCCATTTAGTTAAAACTCAGTAGTAAAAAACAAATACATACAGATTGCTATGACATAGTTAAATTACTATTGATATTCTGTATCTTGGCAAGTATCAGTGGGAACTGGAGTGATTAAAGATTGTGATTGGTCGTTAGGGCTTGGTCCTCCCAGCTCAACTGGTGACTTACACTGTGTGTGATGCAGAAAATGCTGTTTGTTAATGATCCATGAAAATGCAGATAAAACAACTCTGGATCAGATTGTTCCATAAGTCCACACAAATTTAAAGGGGCAATGTAAAAACACCATTATATTTAGTTATCTTTGACTGTCAATTCAGTAATACCTTAGATTTTAAAATATAAGGAAGGAATAAAAATAATATTAAAATATGACCCATTTACATCCATATGCAGTCCACGTTGAATATAATATTTTTCTACTGTCATTTCCCCAACTCTAATTCTCACTTACAGAACAGTACAACCTCAGAAGCAGCATTGAGGAGTGAAAGCATAGCCTCAACACAGGCTGATCTCTATCATGCCCACTAGGATATTTTTAGGAAATAGAAACAAAGGTTTCAAACCCTCTTGGGCTAAGAGGAAGCAAAAATCCTGATCTTTGCCTTCACAGATCAGTGCTTTAACACCTAAGCTATTATGTAAAAAAACCAGCCAGTAACTCACCTGGCAGCATGAGGGGTTTTTTGGTTGAATTCACTGCTGTCTCAATGAGTTAGGGATGGTACAAGGACAACTAACTTACCATGTCACTTTAGGAAATAAGGCAGAAATGAAATATCTTCATAACCCTTTCCAAATTACAGGGATACTAAGGCATCCACCACTTTGATACATTTCTTCCCAGCCCAGGTTTCTTCTTAGCATACACAGGGATATGATTAGGAACCTAAGGAGATTGGTGGCTAATAATGCAGATGACTTGTGCTTTATTCTTAACAGGGTAAAATGCCAACTGGGCTCCTTTTATGCACGTTTGCTGATTTTTCCAAGCACACAAAGTATAGCTGAAAATTACATTTTTACTTTAACTTCTTACATAGCAATAAATACACCTACTTATCTATGTTTTTGCTTTAGGCTTTGTTGCTGCACGTGGCTGTTAACAAAACAGCCATATATTTATGGTGATAGTTTTACTTTTGCACATAGAAGAGCTAGATCCTATTTTTTAAGCATAAGTACTCGGATGCTTCCATTATGGCGCAACTGCAAAATGAACATTATTTCTTGGATTGCTTTCTCAGTCTTCCTCTATTAACATATCTATCATCTGTACAGCACAGAATAATAATCTGCTACCTATTTCAGTAATGACACACCTAAAATATTTTCCCAATATCAGACAGGTCTGATCACAATAGACATCTCCTGGACCAAAGCTCACTGCGCTGAACCTGGGCACGCTGCAGTTCTGAGAGAGCACACGGTGGGGAGTGCATCCCTACAGAACAGGTCAGATCAGACCTGACACAAGGCATACAGTGAGTTTGGGATGTGATTTCATGCACACAGGGGCAGGTCCACTCCACACAAACCAAATGCTCCCGTGCCTGCTGTGCCTCCAGGTGCGAGGGAATTGCACCTGGAACCGCAGGGGAGAGCTGTGCCAGGCTGGAGCTGCTGCCTCCTGAATGCACATCCAGAGCAGATCAAGGAGTTCTGCTATGAAATGCAGCTGTAAGCAAGGAGCTGTGGACCTGATCTGCTTGCAAGCTCAAGGCAAATGCATCACAATGCAATTTCTCAGGAGCTCCTCATAAGATACCCTGGGGACCCTCTCCCACCCCCCTTCCCTGAAAGGTGTGCTGCTCTCTGGGCTGGGGAGGGAGTTCCTGCAGCAGAAGCTGCAGCAAGACCTTGCCTCCCTCTCCACAGCTTGTCGCTACAGGTAGATGTTTTCTACTCAAACTTTCTGCAGGGCAGTTGATCAGCTGCAAAGCAAATAGCTACGACTCAGTTTATCACAACAGAATGGGAATTAACATTAACAAGCTAATGGTTCATCTGATTGTGAGGAGCTTTTAAAATCTTGTTTCTAATTAATTTTGACAGATTGAATTAAAATGCTTATTTGCTTTGCATTTTGTGCACGAGGACCTTCCTGACTTCCTCTCATAAGATATGCTGTCAGCACCAACCTTTGTGAGCCCTTTTTTTTTGTAGGCATTGGACAAGAGGACTAAGTCCTTACTTCCACTTGTTAAGAAGCTTCTGTTTTTCAGCAAGATTTTCCTTATTTTTATTTTGTTTTGAATTTTTCAGATGTTGAAGTTTTATTTTAACTTGGATAACAATGTGTAAGCTCCCATTTTGACTATGGAGCCCCCTCACTATATTCTTTTTAAAAGCCTTCCTGTGTTAGTTCCAGCTGAGGTATCAGAGGAATAGATCTCTTATCCTTCTCTGTACTTTCTGTCAAAACACTTGGAAGAAGCCTTTTTGAGCCATTTCAGCTGGAATTAACAAGAGAATAGTTATTTCCTAAGGTATACGTTCCTTCTCCTGACAGTCAAGGAGACAGGCTGCTTCAGGAGAGAAATTACTTTTCTTGCATTCTATTCTCCTTCTGATGCATGAGCAATTCTCATTACCATTCATTTGAATTCTAGTTTCTTGCAGGGGTGGGTGTAAGTTCCTCAGCAATGAGCATTTTTTAGAGCTACTGTGTGCAAAACTGTAACTATCAAACAATGCTCAGACTAATTCTCATGAGCTACAATCTATCACAGTCAGGAGATTATTGGATTCCTGTGATTGTGTACCCCGTGCATTAATACCTGCAGTTTTGATGACTGCTGCTAGAATGCACAAATTTCAGGGAAGGGAAAACAAAAGAGGTGAGTGAAGTCTTCTAGCAAAAAAAAAAAAACATAGTAAATGATAAAGAGCTTGGAAGGTCAGTAGGTGTAATGATTCTGCAAAGAATTTCAGCTAGTCCTCTTAGACTATACATCAACCACATTTGTAAAAGGCATGGCATTGGAGCACACAGGTGACTTTTTGGATCTGTTTATAAAAAACTACAGTTACACAAATTGTTGTAAAAACAGTATACAGGAAAAGTATATAGATGAATCACATCTATGTGTGCAAAAATACCACACATTCACTGCCATCTTGTATTAGCATCAATAAAATAACAAATGGCTCAACAAAAAAGTAAATCCAAAATAAGCCCTTTGGAATGAATGGAATTGATATTGACTCCTGACATAACTTGGCTCTTGCTCCAAGTGCTAAACCCAGAACAGATGGAGTCAGTTACTCTGCCTTAGTATTGCTGTAATTGAGGGCAGAATTTTCCTTGTGACTCCTTCCAGTTGTTTCATTGGGGTGGTAAGATTTTCACCAAAATGAATGTAAGATCTTCACCAAAAAAAAAAAAAAAAAAAAAAAAAAAAAAAAAAAAGAAGAAAAAAAATAATCATCAGTGAGATCCTGTCCTTTTGATCATCCTACGTGGCTTTATTGGACTGATCCAAACTATGGCATGTCATCCATTATTTAATAACACCATCTGCATAGAAGAAACAAGACTTTGATGACCCCCAATTTGTAAGTTAAAAGATCTCCATAAACCAACAGGTATTCTTTTCATAGATTCATTACCTTTGTTGGAATCTTCCATTTTCTCAGTATTACCATGGCATTTTCAGATTTTAAAGTTGCCTCATAACTGGTTTTAAGAGCTACATGCTACTGGTTTAAGAGCTAAATGCACGTAGTGCAATCATTTTTAAGTTTCATATGTGTTAAATGACATGAATTAGATATATGTGAAAATTAAGAACAGCCCTTTTCATAAATATTAATTAAGCCATATACAATATAGTACAATTCCAAACTGAGCCATTCAAAACCTCTCTATTTACTGTGAAGGCAACTTCCATAATTACACACAAAGCCTCCCACCAGTGTAGTTATCTCCACTCTTCCTCACTAGGACAAATTGCAGTACTTTGAACTGATCTATAAGGGGAGAAATACAGGTTCACATATTTAAACATAGCTCTCCTCCTTCAGCCTGAAAATTACAAGCCAGCAAACTTGTGATTCAGAAATGCTCACTATTTTCTCTAGTACCTGGAGGAATCTCCAAGGCAGAGAATTCACTGCAAAGGATGCAGGAAGAAAAGGTTCTGCCCACTACTCCATTAACAAAATTACGTCTTGGTAATCTGTGAAACTCTGAAGTAGCTGAATTTCTTCCCTACCCCAACACCCAAGAGCACTGAGTTGTCCTCCATTAGAAAATCAGCCCTTTATTGTTGCAACACATTTTAGCTTATGTTTCATTGAGAGACTTTCTTAAAATGTTGTTCTTTACAATTCAAGTGAAAAATCTCTTGAGGTTTCTCATTTTTCAGTTAAATATGCCCCAGCATGGCCACTGCTTAGCAAATTGTAAGCTCTAACACCAAGGGGCTGTGACTAACAGCTGGTGGAGAAGGCAGATTGTTGACCTCCTATGAATAGAAACTTATTTTATGATGCTCACAAGCATTTAATAATGCCCTATTAATGAAACTTCAGTTGCTCTTTGTTCCTGACAGACAAAAGCATGTTCTGTATCTCACTAGATTTAATGGCTATGACAAGTCTTGCCTGTCTGCTTCTAGCAGAGCAGTGCCTGTCCTGACACCTGAGTCAATTCCCTGCCATTGATCCCCACCAAGCCGTGCTGGGGAAGCTGCAGTGGCACCTCTGACAGCAGCACCCAGTACATCATTGCATCTAGAGGATAAGTGACAAATCAGAAGAATGAACTTTGGCATAACACAAACCAAACAATGTCCTGGCTCACAGAGCTGACAGGTCCTCAGACACTGAGGTGAGCTTTGTCTCCAGTCTTGGGAGGCAAGGATGGGCAAAAGACTATGTGATCTTTTTAAATTTTTATAAGATGCACAGCAATATCTTTCAGTGCTGAGAGCACAGGGGAACATTTGGGGAAGAATAGAGCTCTGGCTCACCCAGTCCCTTTCCCACCCTCTCTCAGCACAGCACAGACAGCCACTGAACCCAGCAGCTGTGTCCTGGGGCTGTGTGCCCCCAGAGGCAGCACCACCCCTCTCCCAGGCAGGGTTTAGGGAACCCCACCTACTCCAGCTGTCATCAAACAGCTGGGCACTTACAGCCCTCACACCACATCACTCCCATGGTGACTGTCCCTGGTGATTCTTCAGCACCACTGTGTGAGCCCAGAGCAGGCAAGTGGCATCATTTTTCCTTTTTAACAAAATTAAAAATATGGATACATAAATTTTTGTTTTTTCTTTCAGCAATTTCTTGTTCTTCTTTACACCAATGTTCCCCTAAAAACCAACCCTCCCTTTTCTGTGCTTTTTATTTCTATAGAAGTCCTATTTTGAATGCTGAAATCCCTCCCAAATACTTCAAATATTGGACATGACTGGTTCCCACAGCATTGATTCTATGCCATGTGGCACCAGTAGATATCATCCACCCCTGAACATGAATCACTTTCTGTAATGATTGGCATTTTCACCAATTAGCAATCCTTCCATGAGATGCACATGTCAAAACAGTATGCAAGTTTGTTTTCAAGCTGCTGCTATATGTCTTAATTTGTTAATACTGCGTGGACATAAAAAGCAAGAATATTGCCCAACTTCTTTGAATTTTTTTCCTCCCCTTTAAAAATGACTCTAATTTTAGGAGTCAGATTTCACAAAATACACTAAATATTCAAGAACTGCTGAATTAGAAATACCCTGAACTTTTTAGAAGAATCTTAAGGAAATTTCTTCTTACCACAGTTTTTAGCATTTGACTGAGGTTTGCAAGGTAAAGGACCTTTGACTTCTGTGCCCAGAATCTCAGCAGTTTCACTGTGTAATTTTCCAGAGTAATTTTCCATGCATGGGCCATGATCAGCACCAGTGAAGTCAAGGGAAGCTTTTTATCTCTCTCAAAATGCACAGATTTGGGCCTCTTTGGGTTCAATTGTCAAACCAAAGGACTTTAATGAATGTGTAAGAAAAGTCTGTCAGCACAGGTCTCAAATCACCCTACAATATTTATTCTTTCAAAAGCATGTATGATAGAAATATTCCTGTTCCCTTTTTGCAGCTGAATAAACCACAGTACAGAGCCTTTAAGTACCAGATATCCATTTCTACAGATGCAGTAACAGTAAATTGCACCTGCAACTTTGCTTTCAAAGATGATTCACACTTTTTATAAGGATTTTTTTCTTTCCACAAGCAGTGGATATAAAAGTACTTTGCCAATAGAAAGGAAAAGTGCTCATAGTATGGGAGACAGTCTGGAGAAAAAAAAAAAAAACCTAGAATGTTTTAAACTGGTGGAAAGAAAGAAAACATTAACTTCACAGATGTCTATTTTTCTATTGTTCCAGCTCTTATCAAAACTTTCACATCAGATTTGCTGTCATGAGACAAGCAAGACACAAAACTGGCCAGTGAGCATTTCTTATGCTATCAAGTGTGCTGTCTGCAGGCAGGGTCACTGTTCTTGCTACAAAAAAATAGGTTGCAGATATTTAGAAGAAATAACAGAATGAGAAGAAAGTTAGTTAATTCTGCTTTTGTGCACATGTTAAACAATTGAAGAGAAGCAAAAGTAATACCATTTCTTTCATAAAGATGGGCGTGATGAAAAATGCCAGTTACACAATGAAACTGCCACTGCATAAATGCAGAACTGAATGCTTCTATATATACAAACACATATGCTGCTCCATTGAAAAAATGAGCTTTTTTTTGTAATCCAGAGGAAAAACAAAGGGAAAAAACGTAAGGAAAGCAATTGACATAATAAAGTAGGTGGAAGAAAATACTAGTGGTATCAGAATAGGTGGAAACATTTCCCCTGACATTACTGAAGGATTCCACTGCACCTCTACACTGGATTGAAAGCTCTTCTCTTCAAATACTGACTCATCTTGACAGTGAAGTATATTTTTAGTGACAACAAAAGGCAATTTTCTAGCAGAAGGGATTCTAAATAAAGGTCAAGTAAAACTGTACATAAGCTCGAGGTCAGGTTTAGTGTGGCCTTTTGGACATGAAAATGAGGAATAGTTTCCTTTTTGCAGCTAAAAAGTAAAAATTTTGGAAGAAGTCTTTCTTGACCTACTTATATGTGGAAGCCTGATGACTTCAGAGTACTTCCTACTGGGAAAAAATATTTAATAGCAGCTGTCCTTTCCAAACTGCACACACTTGCCAACATTAAAAGATGTGTATTCTTATTTTCCTGTTCACTACAAACACAAAGTACATTTTAATATTCTACAAACACCTTTTGATAACTAAAAATATATAATTTCCCAAAAATTAATATAATTTCATTTGCTATTTGAAAATTCATGTTAGACTTTTTTCCCTTTCCATGGATTACTGTACATTTCTCTTTTCACCCTTCTTTCTCTATAAGGGAGGAAAAATGATGTATATGTTTCCTAAGGGAAAGATTCTCTGGTTTCTGCAGCTGGAATGTCAGCCTTGGCCAGTCTTGGAAAAGCCAGATGAGCACTTGTTGTTACTTGAGAGGTGCATTTCTTTCACTTCAGCTCTCATCAGGTTATTATTTTCTTTGCAGTAATCTAATTTGGGGGAAATCCTTTAAAGTAACACAGGTAGTAAGAAAGGAAGTAAAATGTACCTTCTTTCACTATTCAGAGAAAAAAATATTAACTAATAACTGGTAACTTTTTGACGAAAGTGAAGCTTATGTAAAATGCTGGTCTTTGAGAATCTGATTTATCTCACCACATAGAGTCTTCATAGATTAATTGAATAGGTCCAAACCCTGGTTCTTAACTAGCATCCCTAGATTTAGAAGAAATTCTAAAATGTTGGGCAAAGCCTTATATTCTGCTCCTCTTAATCTGCCTTTTATGACATTTTCTCTGTTTTGCTATCTTTCAATCTCATCTCAAAAGCTATATGTTTACAGAAGGCTGACATACTTACGTGACCTTCAGATATCTTTATTGTAGTCTAGATTTATTTCCCTTATCTTAAAGTTCATGGTGGAGCTCTGAATTTTATCTCATATCATGATGAGAATCCCAGAGCAATGTTTTGCCCATTTTTGTCATATTTGCCCTTTCATTTGTCATACTTCTGTAAAGAAGCCAATACTGTCTGCCAATGTAAAACAAACCAGCCATATGTAGCTGTGTGAGGAGCAGCTGAGGTCACTTTTTATGTTCAGCCTGGAGAAGAGGAGACTGAGGGGAGACCTCACTGCTGGAAGAAGTTCCAGCTTCCCCCCCGAGGGGCAGAGGAGGGACAGGCACTGATCTCTGCTCTCTGGTGACAGTGACAGGATTGAGGGAATGGCCTGACCTTGTAGCAGGGGAGGTTTGGGTTGGATATTATAAAAAGGTTCTGTCCCCAGAGGGTGGTAGGGCACTGGAACAGGCTCTCCATAGAAGTGGTCACAGCACCAGCCTGGCAGAGCTCAAGGAGTGTCTGGACAAGGTTGTCAGGCACAGGGTGCAATTCTTGGGGTGCCCTGTGCAGGGACACGAGTTGGACTCAGTGATCCTGATGGGTCCCTTCCAGCACAGAATATTCTGAGATTTGTTATACTGCCACCATCACCTGCCATGCTGATCTAGTAGCATTTAGCAACCAGACCAAGAATACTTTGTTGAAGACAGACTTTTTCTTTAAAGTTTCTCAAGGACACTGCCCTAGCACCACAGAGCCATGGCGTGTCTGTACTGCAGTGATATCTGCCATACAAAGAAGAGTTAGGTCCTGTTACTTTGATGGGTGTGAAAGACCTCTCATGAACTTCAGAACAGAGGACACATAAGTAGTATCTTCACATATGAAGTAAACAATTATTTTCCAATTTAAGCACTTTTTAAAATTAAGACATAAAACTACTGCACTAATTTAATTTCTGTCCTCAGTAGAAGTATTTGAGTGTTCCTCAAAGGAGAGAANTTCAAGAGTAGAAACTTGAATGTTTCTTGGTGTTCTTTGGACAGATAGCAAGCAAGGACAGCAGTTCTTGTGCTTCTAAAAGCTAGAGTAAGTTATTACTAATGCACAAAGCCAACATGTATTCAATACAATACAAGACATTTGAAATGCAAAACACAAACCTAATTCAACCATAATAATGTTCAGTTGACAGGGAAAANAGGAGACTGAGGGGAGACCTCACTGCTGGAAGAAGTTCCAGCTTCCCCCCCGAGGGGCAGAGGAGGGACAGGCACTGATCTCTGCTCTCTGGTGACAGTGACAGGATTGAGGGAATGGCCTGACCTTGTAGCAGGGGAGGTTTGGGTTGGATATTATAAAAAGGTTCTGTCCCCAGAGGGTGGTAGGGCACTGGAACAGGCTCTCCATAGAAGTGGTCACAGCACCAGCCTGGCAGAGCTCAAGGAGTGTCTGGACAAGGTTGTCAGGCACAGGCTGCAATTCTTGGGGTGCCCTGTGCAGGGACACGAGTTGGACTCAGTGATCCTGATGGGTCCCTTCCAGCACAGAATATTCTGAGATTTGTTATACTGCCACCATCACCTGCCATGCTGTTCTAGTAGCATTTAGCAACCAGACCAAGAATACTTTGTTGAAGACAGACTTTTTCTTTAAAGTTTCTCAAGGACACTGCCCTAGCACCACAGAGCCATGGCGTGTCTGTACTGCAGTGATATCTGCCATACAAAGAAGAGTTAGGTCCTGTTACTTTGATGGGTGTGAAAGACCTCTCATGAACTTCAGAACAGAGGACACATAAGTAGTATCTTCACATATGAAGTAAACAATTATTTTCCAATTTAAGCACTTTTTAAAATTAAGACGTAAAACTACTGCACTAATTTAATTTCTGTCCTCAGAAGTATTTGAGTGTTCCTCATAGGAGAGACAGAATGTGTCTCAAATATCACTGAATTATATGATAAATGCATAATGCTAGATAAAAATTTTATATTGTCTAATGCACAAGCTGTTAAGCCCCTACTATTAAATCTGATGCCTGGTAGTAAATCCAAGCTAGAATGAAAATATTTCTGTTTACTCATACTGTAGTAACTGTCAAATAACACTAAGGGGTTTTTTCTCAATGAAGAATATGCTTTCAGGAGAGCAGGAGATAAGTAAACATATTTCAGGTTACAAGTAAAAAATATGTTTTAATTCAAGAGTAGAAACTTGAATGTTTCCTGGTGTTCTTTGGACAGATATCAAGCAAGGACATCAGTTCTTGTGCTTCTAAAAGCTAGAGTAAGTTATTACTAATGNCCAACATGTTTTCAATACAATACAAGACATTTTAAATGCAAAACACAAACCTAATTCAACCATAATAATGTTCAGTTGACAGGGAAAAACAAAATGTAAAAACATCAAAAACAAATTTCACGTTTAGTAATCACAAAGGTCAAACAAAAAAAAATAAAACACTAAATAAAAATAAAACACATTACTACTCCTCAGTTACAATGTAGTATAGTAAATGCAGAAATTTGAATGAGAATACTGAAAAAAAAAAAAAAAAAAAAAAAAAAAAGAGTTATTACCTGTGAATTAAACAGTGAGTAATGAGAGAAAGGAAAAGTACCTGGAACATAAGCCATAAAAAGGCAAAGAACTAGCAGGGAAAATATACATACAGGATGTTTGTTTTATCTGTGACTGACCAAAATGCTGACCTGACCAGAGGGACCAGGGAGAGAAATTAGCCAGTCCTCCCCCTTCTCTGTGTGTTCCCACTGAAAGTCTCCAGGGCTATCAGCTGTCCTTGCCTTCCTGCTTTTCTCAATAGCTTGATCCACTTAGGATTATTTTGCCTTTCCACAGTCCTGGCTACTGGGGAGCAGGCTCTGAACAGAGCAGGCAGAACTTCAGGTGGCAGAGGAATGGTCCAAGACTTATAGAGATAGAACATGTTGTGAGGACAGGTCCATCTGTTTTTGATTAATTAGCAGAACACTACTCCACTTGCCTAATGTTTTAAAGTGATACTAAGATGGCTAAAAAATATTCCTACAGCAGAACTACTTCATGTAGGCAATATTGAGTTGTTAGGCTATGTTTTTTTCCCAAAATATTCATTTAGCTATGGTGGTTTTTGTGTATGTATTTGCTATGAACACCTTTCTTACTGACTCCAATAGCCTCTTTTCTTAGTATCCAGCTTCAAACACAAAAAGGATATGTCTATCTGGATACTAAAAAGAAAATAACAGTTAACACCTTGGAAAAGGGCTCACTTTATTACAAAATAGCATGCCCCACACACCTGGCTTTCTCAGTACAGGAAATCCTTAGCATGACTTGACAATAATCTTCTGGATAAGCATCTAAGCCTGCAGAAATCAGTGTGTTCAGCACTGGACCATGCTGCAGTTGAAAGCAGAGAAGACCAACCCAAAGTTAAGGAATAACTGTCATTTTTGCACAGTAAATAGTCTTCTTGGCTTGCTAATGTAGATGAAATTCCATAAAATATTCTTCCATTTTGCAGGCAGATATCCTAAACAGATTTCCTAATTCTAATAATACTTAGATTTATTATGCTATTTCTCATTTTTCTATTTCCTCTTTAGTCTGTCACCCAAGGGCATCAATTACTTCTTGTTTTTTATTATACAGTGACTTGATTTGCATAGACATCTCGTATGACATATTTCTTATATTATTCTGCTTCTCTATGTAAATAATTTTCTAAAATGTTTGCAGTGCTGATCTAAAATAATATATATATACATTATGCCTCTGATATATTTAGGGCTGTAATCTTGTTTCATAAAGCTGTAGCATGATTCATAGGAAAAACCCAAAGGAACAAAACTGTTGGATTCAAGAGCACACTTTCAGTTTACCCAACTAAAACTACAAGGCATGAGAAGCACTATACCAGAGTTCTGTAATTTCCAGAAAAAGTGTCCAAAACAAGCTTCCAAGCCTTTACATATGCTGATGGTTATCAATCTAAATGGCAGACATGATGCTCTTTATTTGTGAACAATTTCCAGAGGCACCTACATTCTGCAGTGGTAAATTCCTGGTCCAGATGTCTGTATTCCCCCTAGCAGGCAAAGCCTTCAACCCAGCTCTAAGTGCTGCCATCCAGGAGCATTCCTGGAGGCTGGCATCCCCTGCCTCTGCTGCCACTCTGCTCCTAATCTGTAAATGTGCTCACAAGACAAGACTCTTTGAAGGCAGCTAGTCCCCATCCCAGCAGAGCTCACTGGCTATTTAAGGTATAAAGAGCCACATGTTTGCATCAGAGAATGGATCTCAATTTTTAGAAAACCCCCTTAGGTACAGGGTTCTCTTGGTTTCTCACAATAAAACAACTTCACCTTGTCTAAACAATTAAATAGTCCCTGAGGCAGAGAGATGAATGCACTGAAGCCTGTCTTTGCCTCATATGAGGAAAATTGAGCCTTACATCTAAATAGGTAAATAGTACTATTACTACTACTATCACAGATAGGACCCACAGAGACTATCACAGAATGCCATGTAGCCCTCACTGTGGTTCACCTTGCAACTCTGGATGAGGCAAAGTAAATGTGAAACAAGGCTTTGGAATGTGCTCCATTCCCCTGGGCCATGAGGTGTCTGGAGTTATGGGAGGCAGCAATGCTTTCCACAGAGAATATCTAACACGAGATTCTAGTACAAGACCCCAAGACAGATCCACTGATGCAAGTGCCCCCCAGAGCTAAACAGGGAGAGGTACTTTTGCTTCCCACCCTCTCTCAGCATCTCATTTCGATGTAGCTTCAGTGGATTTTCACTCACCAGGACACTAAAGTCTCTTTATGACTAAGCCTTGCTATTATAGAACTCAAAGCTCACAAATCCCACAGGTACTTTGGGATCCAGCAGTTAAGTGATGCAGTGCTGAGTGCTACAACACCAAATATCCCAAAGAATCAGTTTCACAAACATGTTTCATAAGGACTTTATGGAATCTCAGCAGATGGAGTTCCCTAACTCCTGTGCACACTGCATAGTACCTACACAAATGAGAAAGTCAGGGGCTTGCTGAGAAAATGGTTTATCAACAAGGATTATACACCTGCACCCCCTGACCTACTATAACAAAACTGTATCATAACTACTTTAAGTGTTCATGACGTTTTTTTACATTATTATGTAACTCCCACCACACTTGGTTCACTGCTGTTACTTCCTTCTCTGTTTTTAAAAGAAATTCTGCAGCCCAGGCAGTGGCACAGGGTATTTCTGTTTCAGAACAAAGCCCTGCCCAGTCACACTGGCTAGACAGGATAAGGGGAAAGGGAAGCAATCCATCTTTGCAGGACTGTGTTGCATGAGCTTGCTATTTTCATCTGGCAGTTTGGTTTATGTGGCTGCTGGTCTGTAATGTTACTTGTAAAAAAATCTCTCTTCCCCTGTTCTCAGCATTACCCCATTAAGCAGGTGGAAACTTACACCCAATCTTTATTCAAAGTCACGCTGCCTCCATAGAGATATTTTAAAACTGACTTAAAGTCAGGCAAAACCTTGAGTGGACATCTTTAGTGCACTAGACACTCAGTGTACCTAATTTATGATTGAATTACCTGATTTAAGTTTCAGTGGTACAGCCCTGAATATAAATGTGCCCAAAGATAACAAATTAAATTGCAAAACACAGCAAAAAGTCTGAGTATTCTAGCAGTTCTTTGGAGAGATGCCAAAGTTTAATAGCACAAACAGAATAAATAAACTCTACAAAAAGATCAATTTTTCAAAGGTAACATCTGTTCTGCTCTGGCTCCTGGTGTGAATGGATTCATCTGTGCACATATGCAAGTGGGCTAATGGGATTCAGTGTGTTCCAATACCCATCAGCATGCTTTGTCTTCATCAAAAACTCTAATGTGGATGGGGCTCCAAAAGTTTTTCTGAAACAAGCCAAACAACTTATACCTATTTTGCAAACTGTTTCATATGAATCGTTACATTAATTCCATAGAATCAAAGCATGAGGATATCTACTCAGAAATGTTAACAGAGAAAGGAGTCTGAAAATCTGAGAGAAACTGTTTCCTCCAGTTTTTGAATTTTGCACTTTTTATAACTTCCCAAGACTTCTTCAACACCAAAACCGTGCAGTGTTAGAAGTCATGTGACTGCTTTGGCTTATGCTATGCTTCATCAATTTAAACCAAATTTTCCACAGAGTACGTGACACAACCTAGTTATATCAAATATAAAAAGAGATGGTGCATGAAACAAGTTGCAAAAAGGATCTTTTATCTTTGTTTTATGAGTTCTCTGAAGAAGCAGAAATCAATGCTTTAGCTGGGTAAAAATTACACTTAATATTATGCTATGCATAAATACAGATCAAATCTTAAAACTATTAAAATTAATCATGCCTTTACACAGCTCCATCATACTGATAAGGAAAATGGTGGGTTTAGTGTGTTGAGTTCTTCCTCAATACTTCAAAATTGCATGTTGGTTTAGTTTCTTTTCTATAACTTTATTTCCCACTACAACTTTATAAAAAATATTAAGGCTTTCTTTTTTTTTTTTCCTCAGCAAGATTTCCATCAAATTTTGCACACAATATAAAGTTATACTGTCCTTGTAAGCACAACCCTTGCTAGCAAACAAAATTATTATTAATATGAGCAGTTAGTTTGAGGAGAGATATCTGAACATCATGTTATTCTAACATCTCCTGGGAGCTGTGCAGTAGAGGGGAAGGAAGCAGTATCCTGGAAAACCCAGGAAAAGAGCCTGGGTAGACTGGGTCAGAATCTTCTTTTATGTGTGATAGGGCAGCCTCACCTTCCAGCATTGCTGCAGTGCAAAAGAAAAGCTTCAGAACTTGGCTGGTTCCTAATCTCAGCTAACACCTCCTTGCTGCCATGGCATCCCTCACATTCCTCGGTGGAATGCCCAGGTTCCACCCGAGCCTTGGCATGAGGCTGCACCCACTGCAGCTGGTCACAGAATGGGGCAAGATCAAATTTTGCAGATTTGGCCATTGTGAGGAAATACCCAAGCTCTGACACCACACTATTAAGGAATTTTCAATTTCAGCCCCAGTAAGACTCAGATAAGCAGCTGTGATTGACAGCAACATTAATTCAACTGTAACCAGCTTCAGGATCTGATAATATTCAGTAGCAGAAAGAAAATTGGCACATTAATGCCCAAAAGCCAAAGAGAAACTCATTTTGAGGAAATCACTCCTGCACTGGGTAAAAGGGTATTGAAAGAAAACAAACAAAAAAAATTATTAATTATTTCTTAGGGTTTGGGTTTTTACTTTAATTTTGATCTTTAATTGAGTAGGCACCATTTTAATTGTAAATCTCTTTTCATACTTAAATTGGGGGGGATGTGGATGGAGAATGTGTGTATAAACATCATGATAGAAAACTCCTGCACAATATTAATGGGAAATCATCAGCTTATTTTTTATTATTATTTTTGTACTCTGTTCTCAGAACATTCAATGACAAACTATAGGCTCTGCTTCGCTCAACACTGCACAAAAACCAAAGTTTTCCCACACCCTACAGGATAGCAACCTGCAAGACATAATACCATACAGAGATACAGATAATTTCTTTCTATACCTCTGTCATATAGTATGATTTTATATAATATTATAATATTTTAAGGAACTTAAATTAGTTAGAACTTTTCTGAAGTGTTTGTCTAAGAAGGCTCAGTGGAACTGAGAGGGACAACACAAAGAACATGCTGTCTGGAAAATATAATAGGTAGATAACACATGCTAAGATGATGACAAACAGAGACAGAAGGACAATCTTAATCCTGAGTAAGAGAGTCATGATGGGGTGGGAGTTATTTGTGAAAATTATGTCAAGCAGAAAACCCAGGGAAAAAGACAAGAAAGAGTCAAAAGGAAGAAGAAACAAAAAGGGAGGACATACTGTGTACATGAACCCCCTGGGATTAAGAATGACAAATCATCACCAAGTCTCAAATCTAGGGAAAAAGCCAACAACCTCTTGGCAGGATCTCACTCTTAATAACAGCAGCACACCAACAGGCTTTGCTCTTCTTCTAGAGCTGCAGTGTTTCAGCTCCAAAAGTTAGAAAATATCTCTACTATTTTTATTCAGCATGCAGTGTACACTATGGTACAAACCAACGTTTATTCACAAAAGCCTATTCAAAACTATTTTGCCCACGTTTGAGTGATCAGTGCACATACTACTACTTTTTCTATCCACATTCCCGTTGAGGGCTTTGCTCACCTGCCAACTCTCCATCCAAACATATGACAAGTTGATGAGCCTCCCCTCCCAACCCCTCCATCTAGCTTTCTTGACAGAGGGTCAGAATCTTCCAATTACAAAATACATCCAATTATGCTGTTCCTTGTGCCTTGTTACCACTTCCCAACTCTTCCAAGTTCACACTAACTTTTGTGGTATAAGCACATATGTACATGTACAATAGTTTCTCTTGGCATGCAAAAGACAAAGATTATTAGGGAAGGTCTAGAACTGGAAGAGAGAAAAAAGTGAATTACAAATGTATTCCAAAATAATTATCCCTTGGTTACCAAAAAAAACTCTCAAAATGGAAATGTTTATGAGTTCAAATAGCTTTTATGTGGCATTACACTGCCAATAAGAAAATCAAACTAATATTAGTACTGGTATTGTGTATTTCAATTTTCTGCCCTTTGCTAGGCCACCCCATAATGTTATCACACATATATACACAGAGGGATCAACTGTGCCTTAACTGAAAGTCAAACCTGGCAGGTACAGACCTTGCAATATTGAGTAAACCAGAATGACTTGATACAGCAGAGACACAGATAGTGCCTGGGAGCTGGGACCTGCTAGTCTCAATTCCTCAAGGAAACTGCAGAGTATTTTCTGTACTTTGCTGAAGCGAGGAACAGAACTTGAAGTGGATGCAGCTCAGCAGGTTATGGCCAAAGATTGAATGAGTTCCCTCAGTTTCCTCAGTGACAGAACTGAGATGCAGGCAAATAAAACAACCTGACACACAGAATCTCAAAATTATGATAAGTCTGTTACAAATTTCATCTCATCTTTACACAAACACAGAAGCCTGACTTAACCATTCAGACAATGTTACAGCAGCCATAAAAGATAATCTGCTGTCATCTTTTCTTCCAGGATAAAAAGACTGCTTGCCTCTCAATATGATGTTTTAAGAGTTTCTTTGTCAAAATGGTGAGGTCAAAAGAGTGTTCTGCTATTAAATCTTTCTGTGTCTTAAATTCCTTCCACTTGATGTGTCACAGGCTCCTTTCAATTTGCTCACCTGAGAAGTTTCACAGGACAATGCCTCAGTGCCCCAGAGTGACAGGAGAGGAAACATGCACGTCTCAGGCACTTCTCATATGTCAGAGTGCTTTGCTCTAAGTGACAATCAGCATGATACTGAGAAAAACAACTAGAAATAAGAAAATCAAGGAGGGAATGATACAGAGAGGGCATAGCATATTTAATAGGAACTGATATTAGCTACCACAGCAAAGGACAGCCATGCAACACCACCAGATTCACAACCCCCTGTTGCCAAGATTTGGGCCTGAGGTACACCTCATATACTCTCTCTTCCCTTTCTAAATGCCCTTTCTAAGATGACCCAAGCTGGCTAAACAGGAAATTAATTTCTTATCTGTCTTCAAATGCATACTATTCCCTTTTGTCTCTCTCAAATAATAATGTCCCATGAGGCAGCGTACCTTATGTTCCTTACTTAATATATATATAGACTTGATTTGCTACTTCAACCTTGTCTAGCCAAACAGTTCTTATCGAAGACAGATACTGGTCTAATCTGACACAATTGGCTTTTGTTAAAAACACATTGCAATTTATCCAATTTTCCATGTAACTCCATATCCTTGACCTACCCTTTTCCTTCCAAAGTGGTTCAAAGACTTTGTTTAGTACTGAGGTCAGACATACATAGCCATCCTCAATCCAAAATACTTACAAATCTCTCTCCATGACTACTATCCTAAGTCAGACAAAGCTGTATTAAATGTGGTGGTCAAATTTTTTTCAACTCAAAAATCAGCTTTAAACTGAATGAAAAAGTCCTTAGAAAAATTCTGACTTTCCATTGAGCTGCCAGGCATCTAAACCCAGAATAATTTCCTACTAAGAAATCAAATACCTTTCTATTATAAATGATAACTTAATGTCTTGCAGAAATTTAATTCAAATCCCTCACTGATCAAACAGCTTTCCTGAGGGTGGACCAAGAACTACTGTAAAAGAATCTGGAACAACACCCAACATCACGCACAGATACATAAAATAATAATTTAGGAAGGGCCAGACTTCCTGAATTATTTGGCATATACACCTCTAGACTGCAGACAAGAGAGCTCTTGTTTACTATCTAGACATGTATAAGCCAGAAATAGCAGAGGGAGCTGCTCCAGTGATGCTCTGGAAAACAATTAGCTACAGAGTGAAAAATAGATATTTTTAGTGAAGGTGTCAAATCTCTTCTCTAGATCATGGCAATGCCAATGATCCAAATGAATGAAAGGAAATTGACCCTTCAGGGTATTTCTGTGGGCTGAGGAAGTATAACCAAAGAGAGGCAACCTTATTTAAATCTTTCATGACATTGACACCCACAAGTGATTGTTCACACACCAGATACCAGCTACTGCCACATTATTAAGCCTTGAGGACAAAAAGCTGATCAGATTTCTGGAGACCATACTGGCATCGCTGTGTTGGAGTTCCCTGAAGTCCCCAGATGATGAGCATCTGCCCCTGGAGAGAAAGGGGCACAGGCAGAGGCACTGGAGACACCCTGTCCCAGCCCAGCTCCCTCCTTCCCTGCTGCATTCCAAGGTCCAGATGTGCACAGCTGGGCACACACAGCTCTGCTCCAGCTCCTTGGGAGCAAAGGGGCTGGCACCACCAGCCAGGCAGAAAGGAGGGAAAAGCAGTCCTTGTCCAGGAGAAGCAGAGACTGGGCAAAACACCAGGATAGGAACTGGAGAGCACAGGAGTGAAGACTCAGCAGGCAGAGGGGATGGGCCCAGCCCTCCAGGGCAATCCATGGCCACACACAAAACTACTTACTGTAGATACTGCCACTGCCTGGAAGTTTTACTGCTGTTCACCAGGGAAACATTCATCATCATGATGTTCATGGAGATTGAGTCTACTTAACTGAGCTTTAAGCCAGCTTCTACGATAATACTGAAGGTATCTATTGCCAGGAACACCTATTTTGTTCAACACCTGCAGTAAAATAAACATTTGAGCCTCTGAAAGCTGTTTATCACTAATCATGTTCTGGCTGAGATAGTGCTTTCCCTTTGCACCTTGCTAACAACAGTTCTGCAGAAATAGAGGACTCTTTGAACTGGTGTCAACTTCCACAAGATCTACCAGGCAATTTGGAGATTTTTTCCAGAGTAAGAGAGAATAGTCTATTACTGTAATTGTATTCTTAAGTGTTAGAGATAGGAGTTTAACCAGACCAAAAGACCAAAAAAACTACTTCAAATCAGAATACATTGCACAAAGCATTTTTCTCAATATGCAAAATGAGTTAAGTGTTGCTTTGTTGACAATCTTCAAGTTAATAACTATAACTGAGTACAAAGCCAGTACAGGATTGTAAAACTCATTAAAGAACTACAGGTTCACACACAAAGACAATTAAGTACTTTATTCCACTGCTGGAGAACAGAGAGGAGCTAAGATGATGTACTCTTACAGAATGGTAGCAAGATAAATGAAGCAGAGATAAGTAACTAGATAGGGTTTAGCAAGTGTAGTCACAGAGACATAACCCAGGACAGCTAGGAACACACAAAAAATTGCAATTTGAAGATTGAGTATTTCCTCAGATACTAAATCAACTAACTTAGCAGAGAGAATTAAGTTGAACAAGTACTTCTATGGCTTTCCTAGCAACAAATACCTTCTAAAGGTCAAAGAAAACAGTGATCTCAATAAATGTGTTTCTTAACCAAATCATGTTCATAGAACAGCTACACCTGCTCATGCACAATATTGCTGGCTTTTGTATTATGAGTGGCTCATAACTGAAACCTAGTAAGTGACCTCTAGCTCTGTAATAAAACAGAATGAGAAAACCTCATGCTCATTCATGCTGTACTGCACTTTTCCCCACCTCTGTCACTGTCAGTGTTTGTGTCAGGGCAGCACTGCTGCATGTGTGCAGTGTCCTGGCAATAAACAGAAGGGAATGATGCCAACCATAGGAGTCATTTGTCACACCTGCAAAATCTGTCCTGCTCCCACCCACATCCTGCCCCGTGTCTCTCCAGCTCTGTCCATCAGCTCTCACTGTCCCCACTCACAGCTTGCCAGCATTCAGGGGCTCACAGGAAAGCCTCAGTTGTCCTGCTCCAGACCAGTGCAGGGACAGGAGCAGGGAGATGAGCCATCCTGGCTGGAGAGCTAGCATTTGCTTTTCCTATTTCTGATTTATACTTTGTAAGCTGCTCTGGTGATCAAAAGGCAGTGTAACCTCCTAATATGTATCCTCTGTTCTATTACTTTAATCTGCCACTGTTCATAAACAAAGTATTCTAGTTTACCTATACAGAATTTTAAACTAATATTAGAATAAATACCTCATATTTCTTTATATGTTCACTAACCTATTTTTTTCTTAGGTATGTGCCATAATTATCCTCAATTGTTCTTCGCACCAGAATTTGCATACCTCTTAGGGAACATTATTTTGTGAGGGCTTTCTAGCACGTCTTTCACTACATTAAAATATCCTTACAACTGCAAAGATCTGGCTTGCCAGAAGGCTGCTTTCTTTGGATCACGGCAGAACCTATTCCTGGGCAATGTGTCTTCACATCTCCAACACTGAGCCCTCCCCTTCTTAACGTGCTTTCTTCACAAACCTATCAGAGAGTGCCAACTTCAGCCAGCTAGATAATTGTGTTTATAGCATGGGTTACACACTGGAAAAAGCTGCTGGAGAATCTGAACACAATCTCTGGACAAATACGCTCACAGGAGTAAAGATTTTCAGAGGGTGTATTGAACTAAACAGACTTTGTATTAACAAGACTTTACAAAGGTTGTTCTGCTCTCAGCAGCTCAGCTCAGCACAGGGAGATGTAAGGACTGCTTATTTCAGGCCAGTCCCAGCACCTTAATCATTATCAATCTGGCCAGAAGTACAACATACCACTGAGTGAAATACACTGTAAAATGCTAAACCATGTCCTGATCTTGCCACACAGCTTTTGAATCCACTTCCGTATGTGGAGTGAGATTGGTTTCTCACAATCACACAAAAAAGCAATGCTGTATTTCCATGTCTACACTGTATGTTACACAGCTGCTGTCAGCTCACTGGAGGGTTTCACCCAGCACCAGTCATGTTGGTATCCTGCTTTTACATTCCACAGGGACACACACATCCCTGATTACAAGTTCTGTTTGTACACTCATACTGGGCCAAGATAGTGGCACTCCAGCCCATCTTCACTACTGTATCAAACAGTCCTCAAAAAGCTTTTTCAGAAATTTCATTTTCCTTGGAGCTACTGTTCCCTCCTGACATGACACCAATCCCCTATTTTATTCTTTTATCAGACTGTGTTATAAAGAAGAGAGATTCTATTGTCTTTATGCAGATTTTCTTTTCTAAAATATATAGTGAATTATCACTTTTGCTTCTATCTTTTTTAGAATCTTTACAAAAACAAGCAAGCATCAGAATAAAAGAGATATTGTTCCTTGAACCCTTCTTCCACATTTTTTGCTCATCCTTCTACTAAATTTTGTAAGAAAATAAGTTCTTTACAGGATTTTTCTCATAAGGGATCATATTTTTCTTTCAAGTTGTACCTTTAAAACTGTGAGAGCATCCTTTGACTCGTGGCATTGCAGAAGCTGGAGATTTCCCAAAAACCCTCTCCACAGACCTGTCAACTATTTTAACTGTTTTAACTATTTTATCATGCTGCTATATCTCATGTATTTGATTAAATATCTCATCTGACTTCCTGAAAAAATGCTGAATAATTTTTTTTCTATTTGAACATAATTTTGGTGCATTGGCTTTAGCACTCCCTCTGCATCACCAGAGCCCATACCAAGACAATTACTCCAGCTGTTACTCACAAAGTTCTAGCAGCCATTTTCTTGCCTTGCTTTCACTGCAGTATTTTAGTTTGAGCAGAATGAAATGATTTGCCCATTTGTTTGGAAAATCTTGTTTCCAAACTCACATTCTCTTGTTACTCTTTACTTCCACCATCCTCCTGGTCCCAAGGTTCTCCTGTTACACGGTAGACACATGACAACCACTGCTGTTCTCAAGAGCTGTCTTGATGCAGATTCATTTTACCTGACAATTTATGGATGAAAGGTTTCTGAAAGCTTTCACTTTATTTGAATCAGACCTTCTCCGTTCTCCTCTGTGATATTGAAGTAATTCACTTGATCAAAAATAATTTGTACTTATATTTCACTGCATTTACTTTTTAAGGCTTATTCTCCCTGCATCCTGCAAATGATTAGATTTGTGGTGCCACTGGTATTAAACTGTCATTAGCAAGGGCTGTAACTGCTGCCAGTCCTCATTCCTCACACATCTGCTTTCTGGAATACTTCTCTGCCAGATGGTGATGCCAAGGACAATCTCATGAAACACTCTTCCACACAGAGTACAGAAACCCCTGCTAACTTGCCTGTGCTTCTAAATTAGTTCCCTCTGCCAGCACCAGGGTTCAAGTGTTTTATACAAAAGCTGCACTTCAAGTGGAAAGCTTCAAAGTGATCTCACCTGAGGCAGCTGGCACCAGAGACTTTCTGAGGCTTTAAGGGTTTGTGCACAGCCAGGTCACAACAGTGTTCATCCTTGACAATGCAATAATTTATCTTGCTCATACCAATGGTATCTCCAGTTCTGTAATCATATTAAATGTACCATATACTGAGGTTCCTTTTCTGCAGGAAAAGAAACCCTATTGCCAAGCTACAGGCAGAGCAGTTTTGGAATGTCCTGAGAATTTTGTATGCCTTAAAACATGCCAGGAAATCCTTTTAAGTTTTCTGAGGTCAAATTTCTTTTTATGAATCCCATATTTACTCAGGTTTTCACTAATTTAACATTTTTGAAGTTTTTACTGGGTTTGGTGCCATATTTATTGCACAGAAATTTACATGCTTTTCATCTTCCTTTTTCTTCTAGATGTACTTAATGTAGTATTTTCTAATTATAAAAATGGATGCCTTTTATATGCTTCTAGTTTCCTTGGTATGGAGGACATTGTGTTTGATCTCTTATACTTTGCCTTAGGAATTCTATATTCTCATGTTCTGAATAGATACTTAATTATTAGGCATCTAAGTCTACTTTAATTGTTTAGACTGTTTTACAGTCAATGAAGACAAAGAAACTCATCCTAATCTCAAATCATTCCAATTAGTCTTATCCTGCAGTACTGGAGTTAAGGGTCTTGGATTTGGCCATTTCTCTTTGCTGATGAAAAAGTAGGGCTGGCAGGTTACATGTCTGCCTGATATCCTGCTTTAAGGTGTCTGAAAATAGGGGATACCAATGATGTCAACTTAAAATCACACATATTTCTGAAAAGTCCCATGCATATCCTGAACATCGATGTGACCATTGCAACAGTCTCACCTCTTCACTGTGTGTAGCTGACTCTTCTGCATCTCTGGTGGTGCTGTTCAGTTGGCTGTAAGATTTTTGGTATTTTTCATTTGTTTGGGGTTTTGATTTTGGTGGTGGTAGTGGTTGCTTGCTTTGGGAGGGTTGGGAAGTTATTTTGAGGGGCAATAGCTGGTTTTTTTTTGTCAGATGAAGAGTCATTTTCTTGTTACTGATGGCAGGGAAGGTTTTCTTCTAGTCTTTATCTGCCTCACATAGTGTGCATCTTCCAAACTTCTTTCTAATGTTAATTTGTCTCTTCTTATATTCTTTTTTTTAATTGAATTATATGAGTATTCTTCCATCCTTTGTATGCTTTATCCTTCTATTTTCAAGAGTAGCTGCATTACCACTCATCAGTTACATAAGCAGGTTTCCATTTAGGTCTCTGATTTTTACTTACATGGAGGCGTTGTATTCAGGATATAATAGACTTCAAATAACTTGAATAAGATGTCTTGATTTTCTGCTCTGCCTCAGGGAGCTATCAAGTAAGACTGTGGTCTGCAAATACCCCAGACATTTTACTCAGCACATACAAGAGAACAAGCCACTTCTCAGTCTGCAGCTACTTATATATAAAAAGACATGACTAAGATCAGTTCCACTAACTTCCTCCATTTTGCCCACATCTCTGCAATGCTTCCAGTTTCAAAGTTGAAAACAGCAAATTTTTAGCCCTATTCTGCAAAAAAGACAGAGTTAATTCTTAGGGTCTGACATTGCATCTGGATCTGGAATTTAAGTCAGACAGACTTTCCTGTAAATACACATTGAACCAGATTTTATTAATACTCATTTTCACTACTCTCCCTTCTCTCAGACATGAGGAAGGCAAAGACAGAAAGA